>BGPR01034601.1:0-16392 GCA_013235015.1 Araneus ventricosus
TGTGTGTGTGTGTGTGTGTGCAAAGTTTCATAAAATAATTCTACGGGGATGAAATTTGGTATGTGATCTTTACACATAATTTGTAGGTCTCTTTCACATTTTGGAGAAAATCCGTCAACGGGAAGTCAGTCTTACACGAAATTTCTTGTGATGTGATTCTTACACGAAAATTGCGCATTTCTATCAAATTTTGGGCGAAGTACGTCAACAAAAACCCTGCCTGTCTAACGTGGTATATGATTTTATCACTAGAGTTGCAGCTGTTTATCATATTTTGCATAAATTCCATTCGTTGTAAGGACTGTCTCTCTTTTTACTTTCTCGTTTACGAAGTACACAAAGGGAAAGTATTGCAATCTCAAAAAATTCGAAAACGATATTTTGTCGAATCTCCACGCTTTAGACCTCCCCGAGTTCGAAAAACACAATTTTGGAATTATGTCTATCTGTGAATACAATAACTCAAAAAGTACTAAAGCTACAGGGATGAAATTTGGTGTGTGATTTTTACACATACTTTGTAGGTTTCTGTCAAATTTTGGACAAAATCAGTCAAAGGGTTGACTGACTGTCTGTCTGTATAATCGTATAATTTTAACGCAATGACGTCTCTAAAATATTACTTTGAAAAATGAAATTTGGCATGTGGTCTTTTAATCCTAATTGTAGATTTGTGTCCAATTTTTATACTAGAGATTAAGTATAAATAATTTTATTAATTAAAAGTTAAGAAGCATTTTTGAAATTAGGAAAATGCTGCGTTATTACATGTATATATATATTTTAATAAACGTTGTACCTAAAATTTTTGAGTATATTTTCGGCAAGGAACAAATCATCGTATTTTACTTAATTTATAAGGGAAAAACTGTTTCACATTACGAGTACGCTTCTGGAAAGAATTATGATCGTTAAGCGAGGTTCCACTGTAGGAAAAAATTGTCAAAACCTACTTTTAAGTAGGTTTTTACAATTGGGATTTTTGTCTTCCGGGTTAGAGCGTTTCGACACACCTTAATTTGCGACTACACCGCTATCTCACTTGTTAAAGATACTAGAAAGGAAGTTGAAAAATAAGCTTCCCTAGGCTAATTTGAGCACTGTTGTTATTCAAAATTAATAATAGACCGCGAATATAAAAAATTTCGCTTACTTAATTAACATGATAATGTTTATAGGCTGAATATTATCTGTAAATTGCAACATGCGGCATGCATGATGCAAAAAATCGCTAAAAACTCTCAGAACAGGGCAGACCGTTGGACGCAGAACTCCAAATTCGGCAAGTAATTATTTCTTGGGTTGTGGATGCCCAATAAGAGAGGAATTTTCTAATTTTTAATTAAAAACTTAAAGAAATGTTAACATTTTCCCTGAATGACTTCAGAACATATTATCGCACATAAACCTTTTTAAAGGCGGACTACGTTCCTCCCATTGGGGTCTCAGAAAGGAATTTGATTCACACGTCAAAACGCCACAAAACTTGGTATGGGAGATCCTCTATATCTCGGTAACTACATATGTTAAAAACATAACTAATGTCTTATTTTAGAGATAAAATGCAACAACAGAAGTTACAAAAAAAAATTTGAAAATCGAAATTTTAGTTCAGCAACTACGAGTCGCAAAATTGGGCAAAAATAGGCATGAACTGGTGACGCGATCCTCTATATCTCGGTAACTACATATGTTAAAAACATAACTAATGTCTTATTTTAGAGATAAAAGGTAACAACAGAAGTTACAAAAAAAATTTGAAAATCGGAATTGTAGTTCAGCGACTACTGAGTCACAAAGTTGGACAAAAGTAGGCATGAACTGGTGACGCGATCTTCTATATCTCGGTAACTACACATGTTAAAAACATAACTAATGTCTTATTTTAGAGATAAAGGGTAACAACAGAAGTTGCAAAAAAACTTACTTAAACTTAAAAACTTACGAGAAACAAAAGAGTCACGCGAGTAAAGTATTCCTACGCCTTTAATATCAGCGGCTATTTGAAAAGACAGCCTCCCGTCATTTTTTTTTTCGCCACTTTAAAATGAAAAAAGTAGTTTTCCAGGAATACCAGTTTTATTTCTGCGCAATCTCTCAAATTTTAATAAAATTTTAAAAGTATTTTTATGTATATTTTGCAACAATACTTTTCACTGTTTTGGGCACTGAATTCATACACGCGCATGTTGCGATGACATTAAATGTAGTTGTGTACACGTAGTCGCTACAATATAATTAAGAGTAAAATTTTAAAAATAATATAAATACAGATGGAAAGCAAGCTTATAACATAATGGACTGGAGATTCGAATCAACTTTAATTAATTTTTTTTCACAGCAGTGTTTCAGTCGTTACTTTATCGATTGCAAACAAAGATTTTATGGGTTTTTAAAGATTAAATTTTGAGACATGAATTTCAAAATTAACTAAAACTATAAAATATAAATTCAAATTTGTAAAAACATCTGTTTTCATTTTTGAAATGGAACAATTTAATGTAAAAGAAGAATGATTACTATCGTCTGATTTTATCTCGAGATATATTGAGAAAACAGAAACCTTTATTTAACAGAAGGAAGATCGTCTGCTCGTAATTCATCAACCGCTGCTTCGAAATGGCATCGCTTGAAAATGTTTATATAATTTAATCTCGAGAGTTTGTATTTGTAAATTTTAATGCACGATGACTCCTAGTGTTTCATATTGTAAAATATTTAATTCTGTATTTAAACTTGACAGCAGCTCTACCAATAAATTACGACTTTAGTTTTACTTTAACTTTCTACTCTGTGGCAACCGGAAGAAGTATAGCCAACCAATGAAAAAAAAGTGTTTATAGAATTCAGGTAGTGTTCTTGTTTTGATGAACTTGTAATGTGAAATTTAAACTGCTTGTTAACTTAATTAACATTTACCTTTTCATATATTTTGGGGTTTTTTTTATTATTCGTCTAGAGATCTTGTATATGATTTGAGTGATTTTAAATATAAAAATCGTCCGTGAATTTGGTTTTTGTTGTTGTTATTTACACATTGTATAAACAAAAATTGCATACAATGAAAGAGATCGTTTTTGCTTTATAGTAACAAACATTTTTCATTTTAATGTACGCTAATTAATTCCGGAGTAATGGAGAGTTCAGATACTTTTTTAACGGTCTGCACTTAACCAACTTAGTTTAACATTAAAAAACATCAATCTTAACTGTACTACCTTTTTAAGCTGAAATCTTTCGGTTCATTTTCAAAGAAATTTCAAATCCAAGCTCTGTTTTGTATAAAAATTACTAAATTGGCCAATAACAAAACTTCTTGAATTATTAAAAAATGATTAAAAGTGCTGAATATTTCTATAAAATTTAAACGACATACCTGAAATATTTGAAAAATTTTCTTATTTTCCGCATAAGCGAAAAATTCCTTTGAAAATTCATGAGGTCTGTGAATTGCATCCATTTTTGAGCATTAATTGTGAGCTAGGAAGATAAAACATTGATCTAGAAAATGCCACACAGCTTGCTTTGGTTATACTATTAAATTGCAAGTAAATTTCACGAGCTTTAAAGATTGTATTGATTAATTAATTAATAATTAATTACCATTTTATTAATTGATAAATTTTCTTAAGGATTTTTAGGGGCAGATAACTTGCTTTTATTTTTGATGATGATTCTCAGAAGGTTGCCTTTTTAAGTTGGTATCTAAAAGGTTTTGATAGCATCTTCTGTCTATTTTTATTTCTCAATTAATATCTATAATTTCTAAACAATGCTGCATCACCCAATAATCGTGTCTCTAGTGTTTCGGGCAAAAAATGACCCCATTATACTTTTCTTGTGCAAATAATTCAAACAGCAGGTGTATGGACCTTCCCGCCAACATTGCAGGGCGTATTACTGTCGCTTGTGTTTGCGCACCAACTATATGCTAAAACGTGTGCAAAGTGAAATTTAAACAAGGACTCAAATCTTCATTGTAGATGACGGAGAGCACTTTGAACACCGAAAATAAAGGTACATTGTAATAACTAATTGTTGTTGTTTTTTTCCGTTCTAACCCGTTTAGAGACGTCACAGTTTTCGAAATCGAGAACAAACAAATGTGCACTTTAAACGTTCATTTCTTCGTATTAATGTGTACAAGGTATCTTTTTGTACTAAATCGAAGACGCTCTACAATTTTGTAATTAACTTTTTCCCCGTATCTTGTACTGTTTTCGAGATAGGACCGCTAATTCCAAAATTTGTCGATAGATGGCGTTGTAAGTTGCCTCATCGAGTAGCGCATAGCCTTTTTCCCTTACCTAGACACCAACTTTAAGGCCTAAGCTGTCACCGTTTAGAAGTTAAGGTGGGTGTAACGGATATAAATGGGAGCCCTGTATAATTGAGTAAAAAAAGTAACCTATTCTATAATTAATGACTTACAATTCTGCAAATCGACGTCTTTTCAAAAGGGGATTTTTCTAAGCCAACTTCCGACATTCCTGATCGTATAAATGGATAATTTTAACAGTTACATTATATAGAAAGTATTTTTTCTATTCTCTTTTATATATTTATTAAATTGAAAAATATAATAATATACTTAATATTTAAATTAATATAATAAAGGATATATACATATATGAACACGTTTTGTATTTTATTTAACATCATTTTTAATTATTTATTTAATTGACACAAAAATATGCAAGGGTATATAGTATAAGGTATATGTAACGTTATACTATATACCCTTCAATGGCTATTGATGCTTGTAACTAAACAGCCCTGATCATATTTTCATTTTTAACATATTGTTACGAAACTAATGTCACTTCCCTGCTATGATAGTCTTAGGGTTGTAATAAGAGATTTACAGGAAATCGTATTGGATTGAAGTCGATGACCCCAGACCTTATCAACAAACTTGGCGGTCATTTTTGCGACTTTGGGAACAAAATGAAGGTTCTAGAATGTTCAAGAATTATGGTCCTATCACCGATAGGAATGGATTTGGAGTGGAATGAATTCTCTGGATTTTTCCAGAGAATTTCATGTGATGTCACCCCATGTTGGAGGGGCTCTAAATACAGGGAGGGTCAAAAGAGAGGAAAATCTCTCTTTGGAATCTGTTCGAAGTGCGAACTGGACAGCTGTTAGACGATGAGCGCTATTGCTAGTGCTGTTACTATTATTACTATTGATTTGCTGTCTGCTTGTGCTGCTAATTTGAACAAGTGCCGTTTTTCTTGTTTCCTGCACTTCGTGTTTTCCGGAATATCCGTGAATAAAGCGTCGTTATCCATTTCCCTGTTTGCTGTACTGCTTTCATCGCAAATCCACCGGACGATTTTCGTAACAAAACCAGCAGGAGTGGTCTCCCCTAAACTTTCTCGTATACCCCTAACACATGTAGAGAAAAAAAAGCTAAAAGGCAGTAAATCGAACAGGAACCTCTAACGCAGTGGAGAAAAAAATAAGCGAAACGTCATACCACGATTTTCGAAGGTCGTCCAACGCGGAAGTGGATTTAGAAGTCGGCGTGATTACCAACAGGACTGGGTGTAAGATAAAGAAAACGAAATTTGCAATTTGAACGCCCTTTTCTTGACCGATTGATACAAAAATAGGACACAAATCTACCTTTAAAGTAAGAAAGCCACATACCAAATTTCATTTATCAAAGTAATTTTTTAAAGAAGTTATTGCGTTCAAAAGTATGCGATTATACAAACAGATAGTCAACCCTTTGACGGATTTGGTCCAAAGTTTGATACAAACCTACATTCCTGGTGATAAAAATGTGTACCAAAATTTATCCACCTAGCTATTTAAGTTTGTGAGTTGTCGCGTCCACATGAACACGGACATACAGACAGACAGACTTCCGGTGGACGGATTTTGTCCAAAATTTGATAGAAACCTACAAATTATGTTTCAAGATCACTTATCCACATTTCATCATTGTAACTCTAATAGTTTTCGAGTTATCATGTTCACAGACACACAGACGTAATTCCAAAATTGTGTTTTTCGGACTCAGGGAGGTCTAAAACGTGGAGATTCGTCAAAACCTCGAGTTGGAATTTTTTGACGATTACAATAGTTTCACTTCGTATACGAGAAAGTAAAAAAATTAAGATTATAAAATCATAAAAATAAAAAATGTGAAAATACGTTAAATTAGTCGTATTCAAATAAATAAAATATATAATTAAAATGTTCTTGTTCAGAATTAAAATAAAATCGGTATAGTAAATTTTAGGCGTCTTTGGATCAAAGGCGCCCCTGGGCTATAGCCCAATTAGCGCATTGGATAAAACAGCCTTGGCCTGTCGTGCAAAGCTCCTATGCACGAAGGCGGGTGAACATAGAGGAAGGCCGCGACCGCTCTCAACAAAACGCGGGCTCGGTTTTTCCGGCAAATGTCGGTATCTTGCTTCAAGGAAAATCGGTGAATCACAACACGTGAATTGTGGCACCTCTACTGTGTAGAACATCAATCAAAAGTTTTTTGTAGTGTTCAGTGTTTGTTTCTAATATCTTTGTTATTGTTAAAAGCACGAGAACGAAACGTATTCGTCTGCATATTTTTCCTGTGAACGTTCTAGATCCGGCGCGAAAAATTATGGCAATTCTTCAGTTCCGAATAGTTTTTTTTATTTGAAATTAAAGAAATTGCGATAATTTTTAATTTTAAATACGCTGGTTTGGAAAACGAATGAGAGTGTCATAGGGTGATGGGGCGGCTGAAATTAACCCTTTGAAGATGGCCGCACACGTAACGCTACAAGAAACCGGGCTTTAGAACCGAGCTAGCTTGTCACTCGAACAATACAGGGTTAGCCTAAATGATTCGTCGGGTTTCAAAATACTGTGTATTGAAGGTATACGACCCACAAAGACGGGCGATACATGATAAGATAATACACTCCCCAAGTTTAAAAGCCCGCCTCGTGACTCGCGTGCTCTCTAGACGGCAGGCCTGTAGCGGTATTGCACAAAATGGCGGCAATGCAGGAGAAGAGTTTTTGTGTGTTGGATTATGCGAGATGTTCTTCGGTTACAAGCATTCCTACGCAAATACGGGAAAGCTGCACCTGGGTCATTTGTAGTATGTACCAGAAACTTGGTGAGTGTATGTATCTTTTCATGTATCACCCGTCTTTGTACGTCGTATACTTGTAAATAAGCAGTCCTTTGAAGCCCGGTGAATCATTTATGCTAACCCTATATAATGATGCAAAATGAACGGAAAGTGATTCATTCATTTTTATGCCGCATTTGCGTTTCTGTTCGATTGAAAATATTTTGCGTTTTTTAATACAATGTTTATAAGAAATATTTAAAATAAAAAAACGTTGCGTGATTGGATGAAACTGAAGTACATTTTTAAATTCAAAAGGACAGATTAATTATAAAATGATTAATTATCAATATCAAAAAAAGGAAAATCAGCCATAAACCGTGTTATCGAATATTCAATTTTTCAATAGTTATTCTATATTTTAAAGGTTAATAACGGAAGTATTTACAAAGTTTTCAATTGTCCTATAAGTATCTTAGCATATTTTTATTTTATTACTTTCATTTACGTTTATACTAACCACCTTCAGCAACCAGCTTGTTTCCCGGGAATACTGATTGTGTTTAATTTCAATTTAATTTATTATACATAAATTGATATTCATGGTTCTCTGAGTAAAGTCAACGGATTCGGAAACCCTCCGCCCTTTTGTGCATGCGCCGGGCGGAGTTATTTTCATCAAAATAGGGGGGAAGTAAAGAATGGAAGGGTGGTGTTTACATTTTATTGAACGTAATCTAACAAAGAACTCCGGAAATGCGCTCATACGACTCATTGCCTGCCACCCTTTTCCGGTGTAAAATAGTCCAAAACAGCTAGTCTCGGAATCCGTGGCTGAACAGTATATAAGTTACGCAGCCTTTTAATATTTGAACGGTAGTATATACAGCTTTAAAAGTGGACACATAGGATTGTGAATTTGCATTTTACAATAAGACCCCTCGCAGTTCCCTCAGCGGAGAAATATTGAACTCCTTATCTCCCATCTCGAAAACCATTGGATATGCGGGGGAAAAGGCAATTATAAAGTTGTTCAGCGTCGTCGATTTAGTAGGAAATTACATTCCGTGGGCATGAATCAGTGGCGAATCCAGGATTTGGGTGGGGGGGGGGGGGGGGAGGTCATAAAAATTTTGTATCGCCGTGATGAATGAACCTCATGTCTTATGTAAACCAAAACATTTTAACTTTACATTCTTTCCTCTCCTGACAATAAAAATCATAAAAAACAATGCAATACTTTCGATAATTTAATAAAATATACAATGAAATAACTAGCCAAAAAATGTCTTCGACCGCGTTAACGCTACAAGTGGAAAGACTAGAAAATAGGAAAATTTTCGAGCCTGTCACGCCAGAAAGCAATATTATCACGTTTTTATTATTTTTTTAAATAAGAGAAATTAAGAACAAATATTTATAGTATAATAAAAATCAAGAATTCTGACTTAGCTCTGGGAGGGGTGCAGGCCGATAGCCACCCCCCTGGATTCGCCACTGGCATGAATGTAATAGTCTACGCTGAAAGTGCAAATGTCGGTTGGTGCGATCTGCGTTTATTGTTTTACAGGAACGGCAGATTTGAATACTGCATACATCTTTGCAACAAAATAAACTCTAGTATCGACTGGAATTACACACATTTACTTAAATTCGCACTTTCCGTTACCGGTTTAAGGTATTCATGCTCATGGAGAGTTATTTCCATCTAAATTGACGACTCCGACAACTTTCCAATTGACATTTTCCCCCATATATCCAAGTTTTCACAATAGGGTTGCTATGATAAACATTTTGCCACTAGGGGCACTGCGAGCTGTCTCACTGTGTAGTGCACGCTCACTTTCCTTTGAGTAGGCATTACAGTTATTTCTACTCCACGCCGTTCCATTTTTAGCGCATCCATTTAAGAACGTCAATCACGACCGCTCCATGCAACGGAAATCCAGTTACTCCGATCCCCAATTTCCTCCGTGACGCACGCACCCCAAGTTCCACACACACATACACAGCAACTCCCGCTGGTATTGATTTATGGCCCGGCAGTCCAAATGTTTCTGTGTCCGATGCGCACAGGCGCATTTCCGCACATCATTAACTAGTGGAATTTGCGCACACATTGTAGGTTTACTGGATCCCAATTACCTTTGGTAGGAAAACTTGGCGAACAACTAGAGCGGCAATAGAGAATGCATACTTAAGAGAGTGATTAATGTGTGAGGGTTCTTTTCTATGAGATAATCACCATTTTCACAAGGGAAAATTGATAATTACGTTTTTCATGTATTTTCAATTTATTTAATATAACGATTAATTTATATGGATTATTTATCGTTTAATTTAAATTATATCTGTATTAGTCATTTGTTTGAAAATAACACTTATTAAGGTCCTTAGCATTTTCCCACGGAAGCATCATTGTGTTATCAGGGGCACGAAGTGTCATTCTTCCACTGACATTGATTGATTACCATATGTCCAAGGTTTTCAATGTGCCAGGTTTTCAATGTGCCAAAGCGAAGCTAAATCATATAGGCATCGATAAAGTTTACAATACTGCAACCTTTCCAACACTTGTGCGCAAAGAACACTACTTAATGACTTATCGCAAATGCGACTGTGCGCAAGTTTCACAATACCGTCCAAATGGAGCGGTGGATATCAGGACCAATTGGATATTCAACCTTCCATTCCAATTCTCATGGGTCCGCACAGGTGCGGAGCGGTCTTGAATTCCCAGCAACCTTCCCCGACATCGACCTTTAGGGCTCTGCCGTGGTCATTCACTTTCGGCCCCTTACGCCATATGCCTATCCTCCTATATCCCTATTCCTTTACAAAGGCCCAGTACACACATGCGATTTGTGTCGCACAAGCCATTGGCGACACAAGCTTCCGAAGCAGCAGCTAGCGGCTTGAAGTACATTAATAGCAGTTGGGTAGTGCACACCTACTTACTGTTCTCTTTCCATTTCTCTCCGTTTCGAGGGGAAAGTGCTAAATAAATGTGTCAGACAAATCATTAACGACACTCTTGCACCGAGGGCAGCATGTGTGTACTACCCAACTGCTATCAATGTACTTCAAGACGCTACTCGCTTCTCCAGAATTTTGCCGCTAACTTGTCCAACACAAATCGGACATGTGGAGGAGGAAGAAAGTTCTTTTTTTTTTCTGACCAGCTGTCGGTTGACGTCGCACCGTTCACATGTTAAATGGTTGAGTTATTTATATGCTCACCACCCTGGTTAAATGCACGAAATTAAAAATTTCCAAACTTAAAAAAAGTTCCAATAATCAGCCAACTTGCTGCTAAATTTTTTAAAAAACTAGCAGTACCCTCACGGCGTTCCCCGTGACATCCTGAATTTCAACAATTTTTTTAAAAAAGCTTACAATCTTCAGCTTCAGGTTTAAATTTTGAAGCCGCGATGAGTAAATAGCTACTTGAGGTCATATTTCATTTTTTTTACTTTCTCGTATACGAAGTATACAAAGAGAAAGTATTGTAATCGTCAAAAAAGTCGAACTCGAGATTTTGACGGATCTCCACGTTTTAGACCTCCCTGAGTCCGAAACACACAATTTTGGAATTATGTCTGTCTGTGTGTGTGTGTCTGTGAACACGATAACTCGCAAACTATTAGAGCTACGGGGATGAAATTTGGTATGTGGTCTTTGAACATAATTTGTAGGTTTCTATCAAATTTTGAACAAAATCCGTCAACGGGAAGTCTGTCTATTTGTATGTCCGCGGTCATGTGAACGCTATAACTCAAAAACTTGAATAGCTAAATGGATAAAATTTGGTACACAATTTTATCGTAATGAACGTAGGTCCGTATAAAAGTTTGGACCAAATCCGTCAAAAAGAGGCGTTGAAATTGCATATTCAATTTCTTTTAATCCGATTCTCATGCGCATGCGTATTGGTAGCAATCTGTTATTGTTGTAAATTTTATTTACAACAATAAATAATGTTTTCAAGCATCAATTGTTAACAATTTTTTTATTGTTGTAAATCAAACCGATCTCATTATTTCAGCAAATCTTTCATTCACAGCGCTTTTGCAATTGTTACGGTTGTGGTAGTATAAATTGTTTTCTTCGGAATTCAATTCCAAAGCAGAATTTTCGCTTTAGCACTCATTGCATTGCCCATTTTATCGCACCTGCTTCAAAGTAATATTTTTTTGAAACGTGGCAACAGACATTTGATTTCAGGTTTGTTTGTTTTTTGTTTTACTTTCTCGTATACGAAGTATACAAAGAGAAAGTATTGTAATCGTCAAAAAAATTCGAACTCGAAATTTTGACGAATCTCCACTTAGAAAGTATACGAGAAAGTTTAGGGGAGACCGCTCCCGCTGGTTTTTAATTTCAGCGAAAGTACACGCATGATGAATAAGTCTTCTGAAACTAAAGATATCAGCCTTTACATTGACTATCAAAAAGTATAAAAACAAACGAATTAAAACCATGATCTGTAGGCGCGACGACAGACGGTACGATCGTACTTCAAAATCTTTCTGAAAGCAAAGGGATTATGATGACACGTGGTTTCGACGAAATGCATGCTGGGGATAGAACACCACGACCTTGCTTACGAAGAATCAAGGAGGGAAAAAAATGGAGCGGAAATATTTTAACACTTCAGAAAAAAAATAATTAATGTTCAACCATAAAAGACATTTTAACTGTTCCTGTTTTAAATCAGGGGGAGGGGAATATTCCATTCATTACTTGAAAAAAAATTAAAGATATAACCTTATTAGAACGGGGGATGCAGTGAATTTAAATACGAAAGCAAAATTTTGTCAGCAAAACTGATTATTTTTTTTTAAATTTCTCAAAATTCAGTAAATTACGTTTGAAGCTCAAAACAAATTTCCATTAGAAAGAAAATTGTTTGTTCTATCCAATGGTGCATCGATTGTTTTTCAACTATCACTAGAAAAGATACTACAGCCGTAAAAGTGCCGAAACTGACACAAAACATTAAATAAAAAATTTTCTAGATTAAATTTTAAAATTCCAGCATCGAGGTGCATTCAGTCACCATTACGACTGCCTGTGTGCCAAATTTCATGGCTGTAAGAGCTATAGATTCGTCTGGACATCCCTGTCACACACACACACACACGCACAAACATTGCGTTTTATAAGTATAGATAATCTTATCAAGAGAAATAGTTATGAAACAGCTAGGTTCATTGGTCTTGAAGGGACTAATTTCCTGTTGAGCTACAAAACTTGAGTAGAGAAAGTCAAGGGTCAAATATAGTGACAAATAATTCAGAAATTTTGCGAGAAAAAGATTTTAAAATCTAATCCGAAGCCATGAATTCAAACAATTCTGCTGTTTCCTGTAAATATCCAAACAGAACATACTCAATAGATTATTCAATCATATAGACTATTCAGAATTCATTGGTTGCATGCTTTCATCGAGTGTATTGCGTTGAAAATGGATTCCACAGAATACAAATGGGCAGATTTTAGTTTAAAATAGAATGGCCTATGTCATAATCCTATATTATAAAGGGCCGTAGTGGCCTAGAGGTAAGATTTCAGGACTGGAGGGTTCCAGGTTCGAAACCCGATTCCAAAGATACGTATATGTGGGCCTACTGCATGTTCAATCATATATAAGGGGGTCACTGGTGTGGTGCGGAAGTTTGGAGAGAGAGTGCCAGCTCGGGTATCATCCAATAATGGTTCAAAATTACAAGGTTTGTCCCAAAATAATTAGTATTACTTCAAAATCAGAACATTAATACAACTAAACATTATTGGAGCTCAGTCGGTATACAGTCACAGTTCGTATAAGTTTTATAACTACTTTGAATGACAAAAAGGAACAAAGATATTGGACGAAGGTAAAAAAAAAAGATCAAAATACAGAAAATGTTAAAGAAACCGCAAAAGAAAACACACTCAAGTTATAGGTCTATATAAGAAGAGGCAAGTTTTTTTCACTCTGTAAAGTTTCTGTCCATTGAAAAGCAATGAAAGAAAATACGACGAATTTCTAAAGATTCAAGATAATCGAAATATTTTTCCAAATCTTAAACTCTTTAAATTACATACAACTTGCACAATATGATTGCTTAACAATCCATGCCTGCTATTAAAAAAAGGCATACTCAGGGCCGTACCGAGGGGGTGGCGAGATTCGCCCCGCCAATTGCGCAGGCAGAACAGGGGCGCAAAAATGACCATTTAGAAAACTTAGTTTAAGAGTTAGATAGGTACGATCTGCTGTACAAATAAAAAAGAATTTGAGAATAAGTCTTCAGTGGCTCACTAAACATTATAGGAGTGGCTAGTTGTTTTGTCCAGTGGTCAAGTTGCCAGCTTATCTGGTTGTGACCCCCTTACAGAGAGAGAAAGGGCCTGCACCTTTTCTTGGAATAAAATAGCTAGTAGCTTCATGTTACAAACTGATGCGGAAATGCCTTTGGTGTTTATTTAGTGGCAAATAATACAAAGGAAATGTCGCATTTCTGTTTTTGTTTCATCAGAGAGTGGGCGCATAAAGAAATATTTGGAAATTTTCATTCTTTTCTAAGGAGATAAATTAGTTTTAAAGAGGTGAGCTCAAATTATTTCTGTATTTTTAAATTGCTTTTGTTGTATTCAATACTAGTCGCCTTCTACTGCTAGCTGATTCGCCCATTTTTTAAAAATTTTATATTATTTATGCCAACAAATTTTAAAAACATCAACTTATTTAATTTTTCTCAAGCTATTTTGAACTAAATTTTAAGACAATATGTTTTGCATCTAATAAAATTAATGGCTGATTTTTACATTCAATTGTTAATAAAGTCTCAGCCAGAATGGCTCTTTAATATCATTAAATTCAAAGAAAATTAATTTTTATTTCGATAATGCATAATTCAGATTTAAATTACATTTATTACACTTTATTTATCTGATTATAACTTGAATGTTTTACCTAATTATTACAAATAAATAGATGGTATGGTTTCCATTGAAGATTATCAATAAAGAAGATTATGCCCGAAGGAAAAAAAATGAATTTTAGATCATAGCTAAAAAGTAAATCTATCAAAATAATATAGTAAATCTATTTAAAAAGTAAATTTATTTCAAGTAGGATAGAATTAACAAAAAAAATTAGACTAAAAAAACTGGAAAAGCCACGAAAATGGCAGCATTTCATTGCAACAAAAGAAGCTTTTATATTGTAATAATCAAAATAAATTTTTATATCGCGTTCTTGTAACATAAGAGATACATTAAATTAAACATTAAGAGAAATATTAAATTAAAGATTTGATGAATCAATGAAATTGGTTGGATTTTCAATCCAGCATTGTTGTAAATTATACATAAAAATATTTTTTTTTAAATTGTCAAATTTAAGAAACAATTACACGACAATTAGACTGTTATCATTTGAAAGATAATTTTTTAAAAAAATATAAGACGGTGTAGAAATTATTTTTAAATGATAATATTTCAGGTTATTATCGCTGAGGCCGCGCCCCCGCAAAAAAAAATCTTTCTTCAAGTTTTTAAAAACTCACTTAGGTGTGCTTTGCCACCCGTCATAGTAGGTTTGTACCAAATTTGGCAACTCTAGGCTTAACGGCGTGTCTTGTAGAACGCCAACAGACAGTCATCTTTGCATACATGCTCTTTTATTAGTAGTAAAAATATGCATGATTACAAACAAAATATAAGATTAACATTATAGTATGTCGTGTTAGAGTTTATTGCATAAAAAATCGAATGCAACTATTCTACACCAAATTCATGATTTCCTGTATTTTACTTGTCTTGATAATTGTAACTGATTTAACCATAAAATTGTACTTTACAATGATGTATACAAAGATGAATGTTGTCTTTTTAAAAAATCGACATTTTTGCTTGATATTGATGAAATTTGGCGCACATGCTCTTCAAAACAAGAGTAGAATCAATATCAACTTTTCAAAGCTCAAAAGATAATTAAAATTACAGTTAATAAAAAAGTAGGCAGGATTTTGCAGTTTTTTCGCCGGATTTTTCAAAAATATCATCTCAAAAGATGACTTTTTACGTCATTTTAAAATTTTAAAAAAATATGTTTTTAATGATGCCAATTTAGTAACTGTACAATTTTTTTCTTTAATTTAAAGAAATTTAAAAAATGTATGATTTGCAACAATACTTTTCAATTTAAAAATGACAAAATAATTTCCTTATTTAATCACATTACCACTAATTTCGTTATTTTTATATAATTTCATATTTAATCACATGATCCCAGGCGTTGCGAAGTTTACGGATGAGAAGCTGCCGGATAAGTAAGCAGGTTCTCGCTCCCTTGGTGTATACAGTAATGGTGGTGTGGCTCTTAGGGTCCATCTCCGATGACGGGTCATACCTAGTGATGTATCGGATTCGTTCACTTCGTGGATTCGAACTCATGGATCCGAGGATTCGGTCCGAATCCGAAACGTAAATTATTGCTCATAATTACTTAGTAATAACATCTTTACTATTGGACTTTCATTTGAAAACAATTATGAATCATAATTAATAGTATTATAATTTTAATTAGATAATTAATTAAATTGATAATAATTCTTATTAATTAATTATAATTAAATTCCAATCCTGGTGAACTCCATATAGTAAAATCTCTTAATCATCATCAAGAAATATTAACAATTTCTCTGCAGTTATCGGAGATCAAATGCCAATAATTAAAATCTGTTAATAATATCATTGATAAAATGTAATGCAAGTTGAATTAACTACTTTTCAATTTTAAGCAAAATTTAAAGTTTTTGTAAATGTGCAGTTACATTCGCATTCCAGTGCTCCTGTGGTGTGCAAATTCTAAAGTCGCAGGTTCGAATCTGGCCAAGGAATGGTCACAGGATGTTCCTTTGTTTTTGCTTTTTATAAGAATTCAAATTTAAGGGAATCTTTTTAGAAGTTTTTTGTTATATAATTTCAGCATTTTATTCTATTTTACTCTTCATTTTCAAACCTAATTTATCATTAGAAAAATTTAAAATAATTTATATTTTAATTTAATTCTCCCCATATATACAAGTATTCTAATTCAAAAAGTAAATATTCTCTTTGGAGACCTTGAAATACTCGCATACAAGAAATATGATTTATTAGCAATTTTTAAACTGCTTTTCTATTGGTTTATTTATTTTGAAAAAAATACCGACTCAACATTTTCTTTTAAATTGATTTTATAAAATCTATTAATTTCATTTTATATAGATTCAAGTTTTGAAATGATTTTTGATATTGTGATCTTGAGTTCAAAAGAAAAAAAA
>BGPR01034602.1:0-16391 GCA_013235015.1 Araneus ventricosus
AAGAGAGTTAAACTTAAGTCATTTTATATTGATACATTTCAAAGATGTTAATATTTACATTAATTTATATAATGAATCATTTTTCATATCGTCAAATATTTTCGCAGTAAAATTTATATAATAATTTTAAAAATTATTTCTTCCCTGCAGCTCCTCCTCCACAAGGTGAGTACATAAAATGCTGTTGTGTATTTCTGTTTATTCCAATTATATATTCGATTTTTAAAGAAAGATAATGGACGCTCACGTTTAAAAAAGCGCTCCATTTGAAATGAAACATATAGATTCATTAGGAAATAAATCTCTATCTATAAATTTGTCTTTGTGTCCATTTAATTCTCAATTACACATGCTATTCCTATACGGGCAAAATGAAATTTCCTTAAAGGAGAAAATATTTAATTATCCGTAATTTCTTTAATACTAGAACCGTTAAAGTATTTGTAAGTCATAAAAAATCCGTAATTGATACATTTGAAGATACACAAATTATTGTTTACATTCCACATACTTAAAA
The DNA here is from genome assembly GCA_013235015.1 of Araneus ventricosus. Taxonomy (NCBI): domain Eukaryota; kingdom Metazoa; phylum Arthropoda; class Arachnida; order Araneae; family Araneidae; genus Araneus; species Araneus ventricosus. The sequence continues at coordinate 518 of BGPR01034602.1, forward strand.
TAGAAGATAGCATCTCATTTTAAATATGAGAAATTTTTGATGACAGAATAATACCAATTTAATAATAATTAAAATATATCTCAATATTAATCTTTATGCATAAGGAATGAGGAATCCGTATCTGGATTCACGCTTGTTATTAGAACACTATCGAAATTTTTAACGCATAAGAATCTAAAAATCTAGAAGAACATACTTCTGACATATTTCGTGCCTATTTCGTGGATATTTAATAATCAAAATTATATTTTTATTAATTTTATATTTTCCTCAAATATTTCAGCGGTTCCTGGTAAGTACCGCTTATACAATTGTTTTAATTTTATGTAGGGAGAGTTGGGGTATATTGATACGCGGGAACATTGATACAATGATACCATAAATTGTGAAGATTGTAATGGCTCAAGAGGTTCACACCCCTTCATATATATGCCACTGTAACTCTTAGAACAGCGTATATTTTTCGGCCATATTTAGTCAAAAGGTAATTTGCAAATGAATCAAAACGCTAATCTTCGTGTCTAAATGAATTTTACTCTAAGTATATGTTGAGTGATTTCTTTAACTAGTGACGTTTTCCTACCAAGGACTCTACTCCAAAGGTAGGAAAAAACAATTATTTTTCTGAAATGTATTATGTTTTGAGGTTGTTTAGCGTTGTTGTCGCATGACCACTTGTTTTAAGTTAAAAGGCTCTTGGGGCAGATTGATAGAATTGGCTCTGGGACACATTGATAAGCGTCTTCTGTGTATATCAATGAGCCTTAATAGCAACAACCTCCAAAATCATAGTCAGAAATGAAAAAAAATGTAAAAATGAACTATCTAAGAAAAACACGCAAGTAAGTATTTGTTTAAACAATCCAAACTGTTTGAATTTCATTGCAAAAATGAAAAGTATATTTGTAAATTAAGTTAAAAATATTTGTTTTCAAATTTATTAAAACTGGAAAAAAAATTGTACGGAAGCTTACTTTATACCATCGAAAATATAATGTTTTGAATTTTCGAATGGTGTGAAAATTGATTTTGTGCTATATTATGTATTGTCGTAAGTCATCAAGAAAGTACGCGAAATTTTTTTTTATTTTTAATTAATTAAAATTCCCCAAAACGGCTACGAGATAACATTTTCTTCCTCCAAAGTATTTTTACACACACACACACGAGTGTTCTCATTTATTATTTGTAGAGATAAATTATTTTCTGACTCGTTATTTTTTCATTTGCATAGTTTCCATAAAAATGTTAAATTGTAATTAAAGTAGAAGTTTCTTACTTTTTTAAATTTTTAAACTTTAATTTGGAATAAAATGTTTATTAATAAAACAAATTAGATTTAGATCCCACACCTATTAATCATCATTTTTTTCTATATTTCAATGCGTATCAATGTACCCGTAGTATGGGGCAAATTGATACAAATTCATTTTTAGGAAAAAAAGTGTAATAAATATTTTATTTCGTCATTTATGACCAAAATTCAGCAGAAATCCTATATTAGAGAAACAAATATATAAATATAGTGAATTAGTTCTAATGATTGCCGTTGGTGAAATCATTGTTTAGCTTTCCAAAAAAAGTGTACCAATATCCTCGCATTCCCCCTACATATTTTACGCATTTTTTTCTAAAATTATCTACATTTGCTTAATTGTTCTTTTTTGTGTCTTTCTTTCAAAATAATAGATTCTGCTCATCATCAAGGAAGTAAGAAAAATTTATATTTCCCTATTTATATTCAAATACACTCTTGTATTGATTTTCATTTTTTGTGTACGAAATATTATACGGCGAATGTAATAAACTTTTACGAATTCCCCCTCGAAATTCTGTAAAACTCCGCATTTCTTGCCTTCCTGAACTAGAAACAATATTTGTGATATTTTAAAATGTCCTACTCTTAGCTCATATTTTTATACCAAATCTCAGACACTGAAATATAGAACAATAACTAGAAAAAATACAACTATCATGATAAAAGAAAATTTACATTTCATCCTTATTAAGACGCTGTACATGTGTATCATACTTTTGATCACATCAGTCTATTGAATTATGTAATTCTTTCTAATTTTAGCTAGAATTGAATCTGCTTTTAGCGTAGGCCTACGTTTCAGAATTGTTAATTCTTCCGTTCATAATATTACAGCTTGACCAATTATTGAAACACAATCTTTAGATACAGTCAAAATTTAAATCTTTTTTTTAAAATCTAAACTTAAACAGCAATTTCATAAAAGGTAAAATTTGAAATCTAATCTACATTTAATATTCAGAAGGCGCGCCATCTATACCAACTTGGAAGGTCGCGCGTATTTCCTAGATACGGTATTGTAAAATATGAATTTTGAAGAGAATATTTATTAAAATTGGGTTGTAAGGGTTAATAAGTACAATTATTTAAAAAAAATATTTAAAAATTAATTGAAATAATGCAAAAGCGGAACACAAATGCAATATAAAATGAACAAAAAATTAGTTAAATGATGTGAAAATAAAATAAAAGAAATTCACAATATTTTAACTGAAATATTTACATTTGTAATATAAAACTTTAAAGATAATATGGAAGTAAAAAAACAATTGAAATTTAGATATGAAAAGCAAGATGTCAGTATCATATTCATTTCATTGCCACTGTCGCGTATATCTTTGAAATACAAATAGTGGATTCCCAGAGACCTATAAAGGCTTCGAATTCCAAACGATTACTAATAGTTCGTCAAAAGGAGCTTGAAGAAAGCCAAAGTCATGCTTTCGTTGCGTTCTCTGGTAAAAATATACAAAAGGAAATCCTTAATTAGATTATCTCTCTCATACATGCCTCCACTGGAAGGTTAAGGAAGAATTTTTATTTAGAAATATATGCAAGATATATATCATACTTAATTTGTTCAGTTAATATGTTTATCTCCGACGAAAAATAAAAGTAGTTATTTTCAAGATGAAACACTGGGTATTAATTTAACAACTCATTAATTTTCCTTATATAAAAGTGCAAAATAAAAAAAAGATATTTTAATTAAGAGATTAAGAATGATATTTTAAAATTAGCTGTAATTTCAAATGATCAATTATGATTGGATTATACTAAAGTTACGTAAACACATTCGGAAGCTCGAACTTCCTGAAGGTTTAATGAAATACATTCTAGAGAATGGTCTTTTCCTCTTCTTATCACCATTCAGCTGTTGTATATCACTAATTCCTTTTCCAGCCGGTCTAAACTACCTTTAAAGTAGAGGACTTAACAATAAATCTTAAATACAATTATCCTCTTTGATAGTAATCAAAATAAGCTAGCAAACTGCATTGGTTTGCACGATCGTTGCCATTTTCTGCTAATCAGGTGGAATTTTTGAACAGACAGGAAATTCATTCTTTGAGAATATTATAAATAATATGAACACATAATAAGTATTCTGATCAAACATGAAAAAAGCCAAACAAGAACAAAGAAACCTAAAGCCTGAATTTGTTTCGTTTCATTAAATAATTGCAAAATGTAGAATTTCTCTTTCTTCAATTAAGAGTATGTACAAGTAAAAAATTGTAGTAGAGTCGTAGAAGCGTTTGTGGTTAATTCATATGAAAAGTTATTTAAAGCAAGCCAATTCCAACTCACACTTTTTTGAAATACGGTTTCGGAACATCGTCGTTTCTATTCGGGTTTGATTATAATTTTGTTAGGATTTTATATAGTGAAAATATAGCTTACATTTTACACTTATTTTGAAACGAAGTCTTTCTCGTTGTTAAATAATTATAACTTCTTCAGTTGTTGCACTATACCAGTAACACAAAAATCGTCAAAGGACAACAAATTTGTTTTTCTTGGTCAAATTATAAATATATTCCTTTTTTCCAGCTTTCTTTGATGCTGTTGCCAGCGGCATTAATGGACTCTTCGGTTAAGAATGAAATAGATTTTTAAGATGATTCTATGCATTTTGTTGTAAGATTCTTGGATGATGTACGAAATTTGCATTATTAAATAAAATTCAAATCAGCTTATGGAATTCTCTTCTTTTTCTTTCTCTTCTTTTATTCTTGTTATTCCACCGTATTTAATGAAAATAAAAACCCACATTTATATGTTTATAATCTCGAAATATACACATTAACATAGTTGAAATGGATTAGTTTTAAAAAAAGCAGTCATTAATAATTCTTAAACTGTCTGAACTTATTTCTTAGCAAAAAAGGAACTGTCACAGAAAGAAAATTTTGTACCTAAGTTTTATTGTGTCATTTACCAAAATTTCTTGTCATATCTAATGACTGAGGTTACTAATGGCTCGGAAAGACAATTTAATGGTTAGAATATTAATTAACCCTTTGATTAGTAACGGGATAAATAGGGCATACTCACATTTTAAAATCGCTATTAGGTAAAAAATTGTTTTGAAACTTATTTTAATTCATTCCAGTTGTAGAATAAGAAAAATTGTGCGCATTTTATGTTTAATCACTTAAATGGCACAGCCAATTTTCCCTAAAAAAGGCAATTGTTTACTGAAGACTTTTCTTTGGTGCATGTATGTTCCATAGTTTTGACCTATCGGTACGCAATACACGTTTTTATGCCATAATGTTGATGAAAGATTATAAATACATAAAAACGTTTCCGGAATAACTAACAACAATTAGGTTTCATGCATAAAATATAACGTTTTTTGGTTATGGACTATAATGTCCCAAACTTTTGTTTAAAATCCGTTAGGAGGAAGAGAAAGAAAGAAAAAAGAGATAAATTGAATAAATTGAACTAATTTTACTTCATAATAACATGACAGAAATCCTTATGATTGCTTAAGCATCAGCGTGTATTGAGCATATTTATTTTATTTCTTTATTTACTAATCACCTTGCGACGAATAGCATGTGTTACCATCTTATTAATTATAATGATTCATATGAATAAAATTTTAAATTTACTACTTGTTTAAAATAATTATGGTTGTATTTTATGGTAAAATGTGGAATTAAACTATCCAATAAAATAATTTCAAAGTTATTAAGTTCAGCAACATAGGCTTTTGTTTCTGAAATGTGGAAGACAAAACTAAAAATTCAAACTGATCGCTATTATAAATTATGTTAAATTGAGTCGTAGATTAGGGTGGGCTGAAAAACATTACTTTTCTTTGTCATATTGCTATACAGAGGAAAAGTTTAAATTGCTATGATATTAAGCAAGGAAAAAAAGTAAGGAAATTGATTGATATCTTCCGTTCCCGAATCGGCCTTCAATATCTTAAATATTGACAAAAATCGACTGGTTTTCATCAATTTTAAAATGTTTAAAATTTCTCCCTGTCTGTTTATGATATAATTAGATGTTAAATACTGATCTTCTTAAGGGTAATCAAGTTTATTGTATCAAAATCGGTAATCGGTTAATAGAATAATCTTGAAAAATTTGCAACTGTAAAGAAATATTGTATTTAAACTAGAAGCTCACTCGCCATGGTATCACGGGCGCAAATTGCTTCTTTCATTCGAGAGATTTTCCGTCAAGCAATGTTTTATGACAGAAAATATTTTTTATTTACATATTAATTTACTTATGTACATGTTCCTTTGAGTGAAGTATTTTTCGTTGTTTAACTCTTTTATTATAATTCAATGACCATGAAATTCTCAGCTTGTCAAACCCAAGTCAAAGGTTAAAATTTCCAAAGAATTCTTTTTCGAAATTCTAATCAAAGCAAATCACTTATCTGCTTGTCAAACGTTGCCAAAAAATATCATCAAATTATATCATCGCGATTGCAATAAATAATCAGATGGAACGTGGCCTCCAAACTATATCACGCGCATGATATACCATTGACGTAATTTACTACTTTCTATTAAAAAATGGACATTAATTTGAAATATATGATTAATATAATTTAAAATTTCCTAAAATTTCTCGGGAACTATTGATCATAGCGAGAAATAGTTTTTATCAATGGATATAAAATTATTTCTCAAAATTTTAGAGCTATTAAATTTCAAATTAGAACGATAATTAATCTTTTAAATTTAAAATTACTGAAATTCAGGTATACTAACAATGAAATAATACTGTTTAACGTCTCGCATTGCTATTGCGCGAGTTTTATATTTGATGACGTAAGAGCGTTACGGAGAGACAGATCTGGGCTATTATGTTAGTAATAACAAACCAGCATTAATAAAAGGAAAACATCAAAAAATATGTATAGTGTAGTTAAGTCTCATATTTGCTGTAACTACGAAACTCTGTGTTTCCTCAGCCAAATTGGCGACATAATCTCTAGAAAAAAAACCGAATGTCAATCTTGTAATGTTTTCAGGATTGTTTTGTGAGAACTAAACTCCGCAGGCGCATCTCCAAAAGTTGTTCTATATATGCAATATACAGTTCTTATATAAATTTTCTGACCCTCTAAACGTCTAAGCAATTTTTTCTGCCATTTATCAGATAGTGACACTTGTGCCCGCGGAGAAGTCGGCGATACCATCCACTGTGCGATATTTTGCCCATTGACTCTCCCTTGGCACATTAGGAAACCTTCTACTTCACTGGAACTTCTGCGCTACCAAAGAGTTCTTGAGAATCCGAATTCAAGGAAAAGAGTAATAAACATGATTAAATTCATATCTGACAATGAAAACATAATGCGACTGAAATAATTGCTCAACTGCTTTTGAACAATAATTCTAGCTTATCCCGCCCTATTCCTTCTTTTCCATACTTAACACGCAATGGTGACCCATCTTTGCCACGCTATTCAAAAACCTGTGCATTCATGTAAGCTTTTCCATATTGTTCGTCCTCATCTTCATTCGTCATTTTTCTTTCATTCACACCTTGATAAATCAAGTCGCTGTATATGTTCTTTTAATTTGTTGTCAATTCTATGTGTAAACACCAGATTGGAATTTCTTCATTTGCCATTCTTCTGAATGCACTTTTTTCTTTGCAACTCAATGAAGTCTACCTACATCCATAACAAACCGGATTGGAGCCACATGAGCTCTAGAGACGACGGTGTGGTGTGGTGTTAAAGTGTCAATCATGTTTAGCTCAAAATCAGAAAATTCATTTTCATGTGTATAATTCCTTAATTTATCATCGATAAAATATTCTTAGTCGCTCCGAGAAAAAGATATTTCAAATACCTTTATTGAATCATTCTTAAGAATACTGGAGATGAAATTTTATGAGGGCATAAATTAATTTATTGCCGCCATAATTTAAAGAAACAGTTTTTTGAAATTATATTATCGCGTTTCCCAATTTTCGCATACAATCACCTAATGATAGTCATTTCTGAATTATATAGGTCTGGATAAGTATGCCAATAAAAACGAAGAACTACACATTTTGGAGACCAAAGCTGTTGTTCATTAGTGATGAAAACCTACCCAAAAGGCTTTAGGATGTTTTGGCAGTTAAATACCAATAATACCAGTATTGCCCGAATCGTGTAACAGCAACCGAAAACATTGTAAATCATCCTTTCAGTCTGATGCAACGTCTGTTAGCATAGTCATCTTATATTATAAGCAGTTATGTCCACTGAGGTCATTTATTAGAATTTGTTTCATTCTGTGTATATCTTATTGTCGGCCCTCTCGAATTTAAAACTTCAAATCTCTTGCAGCGACTCAAAGCGTTGTCGGTGAAATTGTAAAGAAATAAAGAGGACGATTGTTATCAAGTTACAAATTTTCAATTTATTGTTTGTAATAGAAACAAGCGGTACGATTTTTTTACGAATTATTTACCTTCAAACTAGTATAATTAACATTTTATGAAATACATTTTATGGAAAGAAAAAACTTCTTTTAAAAAAGAAAGAAAGAAACTTAAAAATTCTGTCACTGTCCAGTTAAAAAATTTTTTTTATCTGATTGAACTGTTGGATATCCAAATTGGAGCAGTAATTTCTGTTAACACAATTAAAGCAAAAATATTGTTTCATTCTCAAATTCGCACAAGCACACAATGTATGATTCCAAGTATGATATTTTAAGAACTGTATAAGTTATTCTTCTTCGTTGTTTCCTCACGTGCGATAGAAAACTATGTGATGTTTCCGAGAGAAAAATTGATGCTCTGAAAGCCTTTTTTTAAAAATTTGGCTCGTTTAATTTCCTGTTTATGAAATCAACTAATGGATATAACCACATTCTGGGATAATATTCTTGTTCAAGATAATAGTACCGTTGATTTAAATAGTACGCTTGTGGCAAAATCTAATCAACTTTTAGATAACAGAAACAAAACCAATTCACTATCTTTTTCTTCAAACCATTTTCATAAAATAAGTGCAGTAAATTCTAGCGGAAAAGTTTTCCTGTCTAAAGATATAATAACATATTTTATTATTTGAATTGAAACAGCGTAAGTGTTTTTAGTTTTCTGTTAAAATATTTGATTCAGAGATTTATCTCATTATCTAGACATTTGTTCTCTAACTCTAGTTCGTTGAAGTCTTCTCTCTCCATTTTAGACATTTCGGTCGTATGTCTGCTCTCAATCACCAACGCTTTCTTACCATTCCAGTCGTATGTCTGCTCTCATCCACCAACGCTTTCTTACCATTCCAGTCGTATGTCTGCTTTCAGCCACGACAGCCAAGAACGAATCTGATCTTATATTGTACTAAGTCCACAAGCTTCTGAGATGCATAGAATTTGAAATAATATTTTGAAAATTGCGTTTAAGTGTAATTTCGCTTTTTCGATTCTTAAAATATTAAAAAACTCTAACATGGCAGAAAGAAAGTGGTGTACAGTGAAATTGAAAGTTGCATATTGAACGTGGAAAATGCAAAACAAGTTATTTTTGCGACACAAGTTCTCAAATTTCAGTGCTTCAGATTGGAAACTTCTTCAAAGATACGACACGATGGAGAACAATAAAATATAAGTTTTACCTAAAAATGAAATATATTATTATGCTACACATATCTAAAGTTGAAAACTGAATTAATAAATTTCGTTTTCTTTAAAAATTTCGCTTATTATTTATTACTGTTCGATAAACGAAAATTAATTGCGACCATTAAGAAACACGATGCAGAGAAATAAAATATTTTTTTTACCTAAAAATGAAACATATCATTGTGCTTCATATATCTAAAGTCCAAAAATTAGTTAATTAATTTCGTTTTCTTTCAAAATATTACATATTGTGCATAAGTGTTAGATAAACTAAAATTAATTGCGAACATTATGAAACCTAAATATAAATTTGATTCTACTGAAAAGTGTTATATTGTTAAAAAATAATTTACCTATTTTAAGGTCTAAATATTTTATAGAATTGAAGTTTTGATATCCGTCCAGTCTAGGCGCTGCACAGTGTGATATTTTCGTAATCTAGAGGGACTCAGTGGGTTAAATAAATGGTTAAGGGGTTTCTTCTGAAATAAAAAAAAGCACGGTAAAAGATTAAGATATATATTTTAACATGATGACATCTAATTATTTTTAATTTTTTCAAAAATGTTTTGGTCATTCATTGTGTATATCCCAATAGGCACAATTGTTATAATAAATAAACTTTCGTTAGAGCAATTTTCACCTGAAATTATACGCTTGTATCCATTTTGTTCCGCCCCATCACAGCCCAACTTCACAATTATGTCTAGAAATGTCAGATTACTTATAGAGTTTAAGACCTCTTCTTGCACTTCGCGCAATCGCGTAATAGTGTGATAAATTATAAATTTTAATTTTATTTCTGCAAAGGTTTCTGTTGCATTGACGTCATTCGGATAGCACAACTGTTTTGCCTTTTTAATTGTATGGTAAGCTGGATACATGCTCCTTTTTTTTGCTGTCGTATTACAATATATTGACATGTAGAAAAATTTGCTTCGATCATGAAAGTTAGTTTTTGGTCTTCCGAAAGACCACTTCGTTTTTCTTGAAAAAGGCTTCCTCGCTTTTTTACTGAATTACCTCTCGTGGGAGAAAAATGGTGCAAATTATTTACAGTTACTTCTGATCTCTGCTAAGCAATAATTCAGCCGAAGTAGATATCTCTTTTGACTTGATGCTTCAAGGATTTGTTGAATTCGGAAACTTTCAAAAACTTTTTGTGGTCTGCCGGTTCTTCTAATAAATCCAGGATTTGTAATAGTTTCTATACTTCCTGTGGCGATATGAGGAAATGATATGAATTCATCTAACAACGAAAATTTTTTTTTCTATGACGCGTTCACTCTGGATGCGCAAGTTCGATCATTTTTGTTTAAATTTTTGCCTAATACATCTGATTATAAATTTTAAGCTGTCTTCGTAAGCTGTAATGTCATTTAACATTTGAACGAAATGCTCTGTCAAGTTGTTGGCGAATATCCATCTTTTTTAGAAAATTAAATTCTAAGATCGATTTTAAATGTGATTGTGAGCATTCATGTTTTTTATTTTCTGAGTTAAATGTGCTAAATCAGCAACACCGTAACTCACCCAACTTGAATCGCCATTCTGTTCTGCAGACAGAAGCCATGGAAAACAAATTTCCTTTTGAAATCTCTGCTCTTACATTTCGCATTACATTTACACCTGGATAAGGTTTAGCAAAGGTGTTGTCCTGAGTAATTTAAATTCAATTTTTCTTTCTAAACACAAAGTTGAAAAATTTAATTGCTTTAGTTCCGAAACACTGATTTTACAAAGTGCCATTTTAACTGTTTACACTAGTTCGTAAAAAGTGTATTTCGAAAAATAATAACAATATAAATAAACGAATTAACTAACCGAATATAGCAAACCAAGGGAGAATTCGAACCAGATAACGGCAAAAATGCGATCTCCCGCACACCAAAGATGTGCGAATGGAATGCTATCGGCGGTGCCTTTCCCCTCTCGCTCTTTGGTCCGTTTTGTTTCAAGAGCGTTTCTTAGATCGCAGTAGTATTCCAATGTAGACTTCCAGCATAAACAGCTATGTAGACTTCCAGCACAAACAGCTATGCAAACTTCCAGCACAAACAGCTATGTAGACTTCCAGCAGAAACAGCTATGTATACTTTCAGGCCAAACAGCTGCCTACACGCTGAGCTCTAGCACCGCGACAACGCGATTTGTGAGCTAGAGTTCGGAGCGAGCCGAACTGTGTTTGCGATACACAACCGCTTCGCGAACGTTGGGAGAAAGCTTTAGGCGGTCTGATTTAAAGCATAAAACAAAAGCAAGTGAACGATACTCACACCGAAAGCATATTTTCACGCTTGGTTCACGTTCCGCCGACAGCAGACGAAAGAAACCTTTAACAGAAGAGGAGTGAAGTTTGAAAAGTGCAACTGACACGTTTAACTTCGCCGCGCGTGTTTAGACTTTCCCGTTGTCACTTTCAAGGACTTTTCCTCATTGAAAGTCAATGAAGGAAAGAGTTGTTATTGAAAGACACGAGTACTAGACATGAATCCTGATGCGTGGAAAGATGCTTTTATAAGATAATAAAAGAACAACGTGGATTTGTTTTGATGAAAATGTTCAAAACGAATAATTTAGAAAGGATGAGTTTAATTTGAAGTTCGGAACATTTGTTTCACTCCGTTTGACAGAGACTTGATGGCATTTATGTTAAAACGCATATTTACGTCACCGAGTCTATTTGTATTTTGTTTTGTCGGTTCGAGCCTAAGAATGTAAAAGGATGAGGGGTTTACAGTAGCTATATAAAAAAATCCGTTTCGTTCCATTGTGGTTAAAATGGATGTTAATTTAATCTCTTGTATCTGCAGAGTCTAATTGAAAGCAATGCTAAAATGTAATTATCAGACGAGTTTGAAATTGACATTGAAGCGAAAATGAAAAACACTTATTCCACCGAAACCTAGGAGGTTTTGGTGAAGATTTAAGGCTAATTTAATCTCTTGCGTCTACAGAGTCTAATTGAAAGCAATGCTAAAATGTAATTATAAGACATGTTTGAAATTGGCATTGTAGCGAAAATAGAAAGCGATTGTTTTGTTTCTGTTTTTAGAGATTCTATGGCTCAGCAGCAATATTTCCCCCCAGCTTCTGGGTCTTAGAATCTTTGTCTAATTTCCAGGTTCGATCCTAGTCGAAAGTTTCAGCCACGATTCTTTTTCGAGATTATAGTTTAGAACAAAATACATAAAGGGCGCCTGAATAGAAAGCTGTTTTATTTATTTATTTATATTGATTGAGCGTATATAAGCAGCATTTCCATTGTGTTACGATTAAAATGGAAGAGGTTTATCAAAGTTGTGGGGCGAATTTTTTTACCTCCCCGAGATAGCTTCAGAGCACCCCGGTACTGAACAAGTATTTTTAGAACTCGATCAAACCCTCTTCCGTGACGGAATCACTCTTGTTAAAATAGGATATTTGCTATCGTTCGCGAGACATATTATTGATAAAAGTCCTGATAAAAAAGAATTTGTTCATGAGCAGGTGTATAAAAGTCTGCGCAAATATTTCTCACTCTAAACATGAAGAAAGTTACAAAACAAACCTGGTCTAGCATTTTTGTTTTACTGAGTGTTATTATCGTTGAATTTATAGTTTTTATAATCTATTTGCAAGAGCAAACATCGAGTGAATTGCCTCAAAAAGTCAATATTACGAACTCTTCGTGCATTGTTTCCAAATATATTGGGAGGAAAATATTTCTTCATATCTGTTTTAAAAATAAACAGCAGATATTCGATATACGATATTTTTCTCCAACCAAACCCTGAATCCTATCCCAGAGATTCTCGGTGTTCAGTTAACCAAAAGTGAATTCAGAAAAGTGTGTGAAGTGTGTTGAACTGTTTCCAATCATGTTTTTACGACTCAAATTCCCATCTTCAATGATAATTAATGTACCGAGTCAAAGTGGAAAAACTCATTTAGCTCGAAAAGTAATTTCTGAACAAATGTATGAAATACCGATCAAAAAAGTCGTGTGGTGTTATAAAATTTTTCAACCATGGTTTCACGAAGAGAGAAATATCAAATTCATAGCAGGATTGCCAATGGAAGGCGAAAACTTTCAACTTTTGATTTTGCATGACCTTATGAACAATTTGACAACTGAAATATCGCGAATGTTTGCTGTTGGATCTCATCATAAGAATTTCAGCATAATTTTGATCACGCAAAATCTTTTTCCCCTCATTAGAGTTGCAAAAGATATCAGTCTGAATGCTCACTATATAATACTCTTTCGAAATAACAGAGATCAATCGCAAATTGCATGTTTTGGCAGACAGGTGTTTCCCGATCGTTCTAAATTTTTCATGTGGACGCCTATAAAAAGGCTACACGGAAAAATATCAATCCCTACTTGTGGATTGCTTTCCAACAACAGATGAAGAATTGAGATTGCGACAATCACTGTTTCCAGTACAAAGAGGAGTTAATTGGGTGTTTGTGCCGGAATAAAAAATGAATCGAATCAAACGATATGTGCACTTGTTGCATGTTTTATCCTCTACGAGTCCCCAACAAAGAAATGCAATATTAAAAAGTGCTACCAACGAACAGATAAAAACATTATGCGAAATATGTCAAAATGTATTATAGCAGGCAACGTGTTGAAAGCGAAGGTTCGACAGTTGTGTCGCTATTAGAAAGTCATTCTCCAGTTAGCCGATAGAAATATCCCCATTGCTCGAATGCGCTAGATATTGACAAATCAAACAGGTGGGTTTTTACCACTCGTTCTTCCTGCTGTTTTGAGTCTTGTTGGAGGTCTAGTGGGGAAAGCTATAGGCAAGCAAATTTAAAAGAATGGCTCGAAAAATGGCGTTTGTCCCAAAGGACCTTGTGTCAGAATATTATCAACTAAACAAACCAGAAATAAGAGTTAAGGATAATATTTTAAATCTATTACATCATGAGGAAACGCCAGACCATATAAAAGCCAGACTATTATCTCATTGGATTCCGAGGGAGAGATTCTCAGAGCATTCTCAAGAGATTCTCAGAAGCAAGTGGTTTAAAGAAAGATCGCGTTCGGAGATTTCTCTCGGGAGAGGATCCGTATTCGCCTCATTTCCCTGTGCGTTATAAATTCCAAAGACGAAAAACGATTGCATACGGGTTGAACGAGTTGTGGCAAAGTGACTTAGTGGATTTACAGAAATTATCACGCTTTAACAGAGGCTCTCGATACATTCTAACTATTATAGACGTTCTGTCTAGATATTTAAGAGCGTTTCCGATCAAAGACAAAAAGGCAAGCACGATCGCTGAAGTTTTCCGCAAAGTTTTTAAAGAGGATCGGCCTAAAAATTTCCAAACAGATAAAGGCAGCGAGTATTACAACAAAACCGTTCGTGACCTATTTAAGAAACATAACATACACCATTATTCAACAAAAGGCGAAGCGAAATGTGCTATTTTGGAAAGAGCGCACAGAACGCTGCAAAATAAAATGTATAGCGTTTTCACTCATCGCAATTCATATAAGTATTTAGATTTTTTAAAACCGATCTCTTATTCATACAACCACTCCGTGCATCGAAGCCACGGATTTGCGCCTGCAAACGTCACGGAAGCTGATGAACCTCTGTTATATAAATCTTTGTACAACATAAACGTTCCAATTATATTTAGATTTGCGGTTAACGATGTGATGAGGATTTCAAAAGCTCGTAAAGTTTTCAGGAAAGGTTATCTACCCAGTTGGACGGAAGAAACATTTGTAGTCTACAAACGATATCCAACAAATCCTCTGACATATGCGCTACAAGATCTGTCTGGCAAAGAAATTGCTGGTCGGATTTATGCAGAAGAGTTACAAAAAATTTATAAGTCTGACAACAATTTGTGGGCAATTCAGAAAATTATTCGCTCAAAAGGCCGAGGTACTTCACGTCAATTGTTGGTGAAGTGGGTCGGTTTTGACGATTCCTTTAACTCTTGGATTAAAGCGGAATGGCTGAAAACATGACAGATTTTCATATTCTTTTGCCATCCAACTCGAGTATGCAATATTTTCCGGATAACTCTACAAATCATTTTCGAACGAAATTAACCAGACCAATTACTCTAAATGGCGAGTGGGAATGTTGCTTATCCGAAGTGACTATCCCAGGAAAGTACTTTACAATCCAACCCCATTATAATGATTTCTATTCTGTTATAAGAGAAATTGATGTTCCAGAGGAAACACTTCTTTCAACATTCAACATTCCCCTCTACAATGAAGATCATGAAGAATTTGTTGCAGGATTCAATGCGAATATGAAAAATATTTGTACAGATATTCCATTGGTGTTCACTCACATCAAAAATAAGAGACAGATAAAAGTGGAACTGAAACGGGGATTTGATTGGAATATCACAGTAGAAAAAGGAAACCAACTATTAAGAGTTTTGGGCTTAGATCCCAATAAAGACTTTTCGATTCCACATAAACCTGGGGGGTTTACGGTGATTAGAAGATATCAGCCTCCTAACAGAGAGATTTTCAAAAATCAAGAAATTCAACTGGTTGCAAGAGAACCTATTTTGGATAATACTTACGACATAAAATTAGAAGAAGGAGATTTATTAAAGCAAATTGAGAGAATTGAATCTAATCGAAGCCGGACTTTCGAATGAAGTTAAATTTTCGGAAAGCAATGGACAAATCACTGTGACGTTGCAATTCAATATTAACATTGAATTCAAGAAGAACTCTTGCTCCAGACTAATGACTGCTCTGAATATAATCGACGATGCATATGTCATTCTCCGAGAGCAATCGAAAATGCAATTTCCCTATACTCGACCAGCTGAATCGGTCAAGGGCGAATCATTCCGTGTGATCGCCTATCAAACTTTCCCCACGACTCGCAAAGAAACCAAAACCTCAACATTTCTCATTCCGAGTGGAATGTATCAGAATGCAAAAGATTTATTTAAAGAATTCAAGTTTATC
>BGPR01034603.1:0-16390 GCA_013235015.1 Araneus ventricosus
TTCTAAAAGTTCCAGAGCATCAGAATAGTCTAATTCTGGGCTCTGGAGAAGATCAGAGGTATTCTTTGTGAACTCAAAAATATGTCGCAGTGCGAACAATGTTTTAATGAAATCTGGGGAAAATTGATAAAGTAGTCCCCGAGCTTCTATGACCCTGTCAGAGTTGCTGTCATTTTCAATCACATCTGATAACAGTTCATACAAAAGCATAAATCTTTTACAAACAGTCCGTAGCATTGATGCTTGACATGCCCACCGAGTATTTGAGATTTGTTTTAATTCCATGACTATTAAACCTCGGTCAGTTTGCATTTTGATCCATTTGGTGTGTATGTTACTGCAACTTGCAAATACATAAAGTTTTTGCAATAATGATAAGCAATCCCTTACGCATTGAATTGGCGTAGCAACGTCAACTAGAACCAAGTTAAGTCTATGATTAAAACAATGGATATAATTTGCTAGTGGAGCCACACGGTCTTTTATTATCGCATTAACTCCTGCATGCTTGCCGGATACTACAGAGGCACCATCATAAGCCTGTCCGATACAATTCTGAAAATTTACTCTATCTTTCATAACATTTATAATTTTTGATGACAGACCTTCGGCGTCCAATGTTTCTAATTCTTCAATGCATAAAAATTCTTCATGAATGTTTCCATCGTAGAGATAACGCACAGCTATAGATAGCTGTTCTTTCTTGCTTAAATCTTTTGTCTCGTCAGCAAGAATAGCAAAATATTCAGCTGCCTGCATCTCTTCAAATATTTTATTTTTTACTTCATCAGCCATAATATCTAGCAGGGCGTTTTGCACAGAATGGTGTGTTTATTTTGCGTTTCCAGGTCCGTGTCTAATTCTTCGAGCAATAACTTCGTCGTGATTTCCTACTAAGGCCAGAAGAGATAAAAAGTTACCACTATGCGGTCCGTAATCAATACTTTCACTTTCGATATCTATGGCAGATGCACGAAACAGTGAGCCACTTTCTCTAACACCAATCTTTTGCTGAGCTATTGTTAATAAGATTTCGCATAATGTAACCAATTAGTGTCGATTTTCTTTAATTAGCATTGTATGCTCCTTACTTATTTGCGAAATAACGGAGCCCTTTTCGAGGGTTGAGTTGTATGCTTCATAATTTGCTACTGCTTTACAGTGAGAAAAGCTCAATTGGTGCTTCAAAAGACGATTCTCTTTTTCACTTTTACCGTAGCATTTTTTCCACTGTCTGTATCCTGTAACTATAAAGGTATCACATTTATAATCTGAAATGCTACCATTTTCTGAAAAATGACGACAATAGTAGCAGAAAACAGAGTCTTGGGAAACGGAATATTCTAACCACTTGAAATGATATAGTTTGCTGTTAAAAGAACGAAATCTATCTCCATCTTTGTGTTTTGGGAAGCGTTCTATTATCGGTTGAACTGGTTTGCAGTTCCGTGAGCGTGAGATATCTTCTGGACCGGAAGGAATTGATATACATGCATTGTTTGAAGCATTTGTGAAATTGACATCAGTCTTAGTTCCTAGGATGCTTTCTAATTCCATGTCATCATCAGCGTAATCATCATCACAGTCATCAGTATCACCATCATAATTTTCATCATTGTCAATATTTACATTTTCACTCTGAACAGATGATCTGCTTGAATCGCAAAAATCAGCGCAGAAATCAGTTCGTTTTGATTTCGAAGAACAAGCAGTCCATGGATTTTTTCTTTTTAACTTTCCTGGCAATATCACAGGTGCCAAACGGCTTTGTTTTTGAAGCTCCGGATGTTTTGAGACGGTATGCTTTTTAACATAATCACAGTCAAATATATCATTACATAAACTACACTGTACTTTGTATCGCTTACATTTAGCACCGCCAGTGTTCTGTTTTCCTAACATATCGCTTTTGTGACAGACAACTCTCTTTCTTCAACGCAAAGACTTCAGAGGCTGGCTTTACACTGCAAACAGAATTTAGTCAATGCTCGGAGAATTCGACCCCCAGTTGTCAGAACACCAAGATAATTCCCAGAATCTTCTCCGCGTTATCACCCGTCACTGTACAAGATAGGACAAAAATATGAGTCATGAAAAAGGTGTATCCGGTCGAATTCCGATTGGCAATAAACCCCCTACGATGCGAGTAGATTGGGAAACTGACCGTTGGTCTCATTCCGAAAGACCGATATCCCTATTCTCTGAATCGACAGGTCATTTTCGCCCATGAGCAGAAGCGTCTAGGGCTCAGCTATCCGTTTGCACCATTAAATCTTATAACGTCTCTAGCGAAATAAAGAAAAGTTGCCAATAGCAGGAATAATTGCAAAAATTTCTTCTGGAAGAAAATTTCCCCGACAAAATATATTTTTTGCCCCGACAGGGGGGGGGGGGGGGGCCCCGGTCCCCCCGCTGGCGCCACCCCTGGTGATTACGGAGCTACTGACAAAGCCTCTTTCTCCTTGTCTTCCTTTTCCTCTGTTTGGCAACAGCAATAACTGGTTTGGCGTTCATTCTCCTCGTGGTCCTCACGGATAAGCTAGCTTTTTCCTGGCCATGGTAAGCGTATTTCGCTTTTATTTTATTATTTTTTATGTATACGGTTGTTTTATTTATTTTATTCTAGGTCTTTTGTATTCGGATTTTTTGTTTTTGATTCTTTTTAAATCTTCTTAAATGTATTTATCTTTTATTCAAGAATTCTTCCATTTTTATTTGTCTTGTGCTTTTAGAGGGGATGGCGGCAATTTTTAACGGTTTTCGTTTGTCGTTAACAGAAAAAAGCACAAATTAATATCATGAGCGAGCTTCGCTTCCTGACGAGCGGCTCGCTATGATATTTTTCAATTTTATTTTGGTTTTTGTCTATTTTTGCTATTGTGCCTTGACTGTTTTTGAGTTTTTGTCTTGTGTTTCTAAGTTTGTTTTGATATATATATAACGCATTTTCCCATGTTATCTTGTGAACACGATAACGGAAGTAATTTTGATTTCAATTTAACCGGCTTGAGATATATTGTAAGGATAGAAAAATTCTCGGTCGAGTTCGTCGATGCTATCCAGCTCAAAAGGGGTGGAAATGGTGGGGGCGAAACTTTTCATTTTCTCATAACTTCTTTACAATTGAAAATAGAAAGAACATTCAAGGCGAATTATTACCTTATGATATTAAACAACTTTTGTATTGATACGTTTTTGAATAGCCACAATTTCTTAGAAGTTGTGAGCTAAAAAGCCATTTTCAATCCCCTCCCCCAACTTATCATTTCCCCATAGCTCTGTTACGACTAAAGATAGAAAAAAATTTCAATTAGGCAAAGAATCACCTTATCATAACAAACTACTTCTATATTGCAAGATTTTGACAGCAAGAATTACTTAGAAGTTATGAGTTCCCATCAGCCGCATTTACTTCCACTTTCTATACAGTAAACAAGCTGATATACCCGGCTTTGCTCCGGATTAAAATTCTTTGGTGTTTAATATTGTTGATGTAGAAACTAGTATTGTATAAAAATTATAATACAGAAATTCCTTTTCTGATCTGAAACGTTTTTAATTATATGGAGAATATCAATTGAACCAGACGAATTTTTAAAAGCAGCCTATAGCTAATTTTCTCCATACAATATTATTTTAATATAGGTATTTCGAATTTTGTTAACAATGAATAATGTAAAAGAAAGGTTTTAATAAATATTTTGAAACAATTAAATTAAATAGTTAATTATTCATTAATTTAAGGCATGAAAATAAATCAAATTAATAGTGGGTCGTGATATAAATTGTTAGTCGTTTCCTTTAAATTTTTTTTAGCATTCGTCAAGAATTCTGTTAATGTTTTCTGGTTATGTTAATGTTCTTCGTATTATTGTTGTTCTTCAGCAATATAATATAATAAAGAATATTGTTACCAATTCTGTTTAAAATTTATTTTGAAAAATTACTAAAATGAGTGAAAGAAATTGTATGGAAATTAAATTTTTGTCACCGCCAAGCTAATTTTTTAAAATTTAATATGGTGTAAAAATAGTTTATTGAGATAATATTTTCCAAAGATATTGCTGAAAAATGCATTGCTTAATTTTTAATTAACTGAAATTTGAAATAATTTTTGGGCTTTGAAATGTACAGAATGTCCTTTCTCTTGTCTTCAATAAAAAGTGTGCAAAGTTTGGTTGAAGCCAGTCCAGTGAATTAGGAGGAGATGTGGAAAATACAAACATAGCCACAATGACTTTTATTTAAATTAACATAAGTCAAACTATTGCTGGCAAATACTATGAACATTAAATAAGGTTTTAGTGAAGATTTCGTCACAATTAATTAAATACTAAATTTTAATTAAGCAAATAGCTAGTTTTAATTAATCAAATAGTTAATTTTAATAGTTAATTTGATAATTAGTTAATTTGACAGATTACTTAAAAATGATATTTAACTAACATGGCGTTATCAAAATTTGTTTAATAAATTTAATATAAAATAGCTGAAAAAGATAGATATTTAAATAATAGTTCCATTTTTCCTTATTGATATTGAACAATATCTCATTTACTTTAAAACTGTTTTGAGGTTTTCTGCCTGAGAATTTGCTTTTAACTGTCGGTGGAGATTTAAATTTACTGTTCAAATTGGCTGCATTCATATCCTATGCTTTAAACACACGTATTAAATTTCCCACTCACAATGTTTAATAATTTTTATTGTCTTATATGTTAAGAAATTAGTGACTATTATATCTGTAAAAAGGGAGTTCTCTAAATGAGCCCAATTTAGTAGTATTTAAGTGTTTCATGTCATGTGATTTTACCATATGACAAAGTAATGTTCGCACAATTATGCTGTAACCTAGATTAAATAAATTAATTTTTAAATCTAGAATCTTTCTTAATTCGTAGATTCAGAATGGCTCTATCTTCCAGCTGAATCATGACATGTTACTTAAGATGATGCTTTTAAAGAAACAAATAGATTCCAGTTACATCACATCCACTGTCTTCTTTTCAGAAGAAGATTCAGAGATTATAGATTCATAGTGGCTCTATCTTCCAGCTGAATCATGACATGTTACTTAGCCCCTTCAGACCTGGTGTCCGGTATACCGGACATCAACTTTGAACTGCTCCTATTAATTCAATAATTGACGAAACTACATGCTGTTTTTTTTATTTGATTCTCGATTTTCTTATGAATATGATCGTTGCAAGAATTTTTCTTTTCGGGCATGGAATCATTTCATTTTTTTAGTTTTTTGAAAAAAAATTGAGAAAATCATCGTTCTTCCCAAAATAGAGCTCGGTGGTGAATTTTGTTTTTCAAGTAATTTCTTGTTTTTAATCCTTTTTTCACCATTTAAAAGGCTTCTACAATATTTTATTACTCTTTGACAACCATTTTAAAGTGAAATTTGTGTGATTTTGTGTCTTTTTTATTTGAAATATCCGGTTTTGTCCGGATGCCGGACATGGGGTAACTTCTTTAATTTTTCATCTAGAGGCTTGAAATTTCATTTATGCTTTAATCTCTGCAGTAGTACTCAGTACTCCAAAGGAAAAAATTCTAACTCAATTATTTCTTAATTCCGACTGAAGGGGTTAAAATGATGCTTTTAAAGAAATAAATAGATTCCAGTTACATCACATTCACTGTCTTCTTTGCAGAAAAATAACGGTTAAATATGTACTAAAATCTTTGTAAACAATATTCAGCAGAGTGTAATAATCCTCTAAGTGCAAGTAAGTGAACTAGTCAGGGCAGTTAAAAAAACTGTTCTTTTTGGAACTCTTTCTCATTCACTGAAACCCTTCCTGAGATAGTGTATAGATGAGAAATTTTAAAACGGAAGAGAAAGCATAGTTTTCTTAATCAAACGGAGAAGAAGAATAAAAAAGTCTGTGACTCCAAAAAGTGTGTCTTTCAAATATTCCACCTTATTAAACTAAATTTAATGCGTTTCACACTTTGAGATGCATTATTAAATACTCGCCGGCGAAGTGAAATTATCAAGATAAGTGCAAGAGAAAAATAACATTTTCCAGTCGTTTAATAAAATATCATCTATTTCGTGCAAGACTCCTATATAAACAAATTTAATAAAAAAAGATTTTAAAAACAACATATATTAGAGTACTAAAAAGCATCCTTTTTAAACCTATTATTTCAAGCATATAATCTAGGATGCTCAGTAGACAGGGTAGAAATTTTTTTGACATCGCTATACATCGAAAAGTTGCGAATTGGTTAGAAATTAAACGAGGAAAAAAAGCATGGAAATTGATTGATATTTCAGTTCCCATAATCGTCTTAAAAATCGTAAAAATTGACGAAAATCAACTGTATTGTGATAGTTTTCAAAATTTAAAAAGTTATCCCTGTCTGTTTATTACAGCATTAGGTGTTAAGGATTTATCTTCTTAAGCGTAACGAAGCTTTTTTTTTTATCAAAATTGGTTCATAATTTCTGGTGGCACGTTCCATCCAAGGTTGACGAAAATTCGTGAAATTACTTCAATATGCAATTTTTAGTTCTCAACCCTCAGCATAATCTTCATGAACCCTTTTATCAATGAATTGTAACAAATCGACGAATATACATAAAGTTATTTCGGTCTAAAAAATATATCAGCTTCATTTATTTTATTTGTTTATTGTAACACAATTCAATGGTCTTATTTTCGATTCCACTAGGAGGGGGTATTGGGCAATAATAAGTTCCCAATTGAATATTTAGAGGTAATCATGTCATTTTATATTACATCTATATTGTTATGTTTGAAAATTGCAAAAGTGTTAAAAGTAGAGAAATTTAAGAGATTGTAAAAATATAACCTTAATCCAATGAGAAGTATTACTTGAGACATTTTTTCGTCGTAGCTGATCTATAAAGTCACTCCTCCTTTTTTCATGTTATAAAATGTTAAATACTTCAGGGGTTTTTTTGTCGTTATCTGTCGCTTCGTCAACAGAAGCTAAAAAAAGTATTATAGAAAATAATTGTACATTTTTATTTTTTAATACAATATAATACAATTGTAGTGTTCGAATGGAAGCCCAATACTACCGACTTTACTTCTCGCTTCTTATTTCGTAAAATTTCTTTTAGTAATATTCGTTTATTTAAACGAATTGTATCGACATATTTTTTCCATTAAAAACTTTTTGGTATGCTCGAAACAAGAAAACTATTTATCCCCTATTTTAATTCTACTAGTGTTTTAAATTAAAATTATTTGTAAACAAAAAAACTAAAGGAAGCGAAGTACCAGAATCTCCGACAAGAATCATACTGTGTCGTTAAAATACAAGCTTTATTGCAGAAAGAATAAAAGGAGAATAACCAACAGCCAATTCTTGTGATTCTCCTTTTGCTGTTTCTGTAATAATGCTTATTTAGCACATAGGCACGTGAGGGTCCTATGTGTTTAATTGTCTAACGTCCCATTTTGAAGCAACACTAGGGCCTGGGATAATATATCTCGTAAATTTGAGACACAGCCAGATGAGCAGGACGACAACTGAGCCGGCACCCCCTCCCTAAACTTCCACACCAGCAGGAGAACGTCTGGTCAGCTTTAACGTGCACCATGTCAATATACATGGCGGATCTTCAGTGGAATCGAGTTTTGAACCTCGCAAATTTGGTTCTAACCTCTAAACAAATAATAGAATTTTAGGGGACGGTGGACCTTGAAATTGAAAAAAATTAACCAAAATATAGAAATTTTTTTTGTAATAATAAGATGTTATTTAATTTACTGAACCATGTGCACAAAACCTCATGTGTCTAAATTAATTAATTAAAAAGGTATAAGCATTTAAAAAAATTTAAAGGGACCCGAAAATGTAAACAAGAATTACAACAAACACGAAACACGATTTGTTTTACATTTTGCTTTATTTTAGAATTAATATTTTCATGTTTTAGCTTTCGCCGATTTTAACTGTAACTGTTAACTGCTGTTTGCCATGCTTGTTGATATTTCTACCGCGAGTATTTTACGAAATGTTGCGTTTATGTTCGCTATCATCATATGTGACAACCGCCTTCTTCCTGGCATCTTTGATTTTTTTTTTTTTGCCGAAAAACCCTGGTAAGTAATAATCCTTTACACTTTGTGTGCTTTTAGGTAGATTACTTATGGGAACTCTACATATTGCAATGGTTCTCATAACACGACTTCCGGAAAAGTTCTTCAAATCTTCACCGATCATGACCCCTAGAACCCCAAACCACCCTTCGTTAAAAAGTATATATAAATGTATGTATGTATAACGCTTTTTCCCATGTTATCTTGTGAACACGATAACTGCAGTAATTTTAACCAGCTTGCGATATGTTGTAAATATAGTGAAAATCTCGGTCGAGTGCGTAGATGGGATTCCCAGAAAAAAGGGGGTGGGAAAAGTGGGGGGTTGAAATTTTCATTTCTCCATAAATCCTTTACAATTGAAAATAGAAAGAAAATTCAAATTAGGCGAATTATCGCCTTATCATAACGAACAATTTTTGAATTTAAACTTTTTCGATAGCTGAAATTGTTTAGAAGTTATGGGTTGAAAAGGGATTTTCCCTCCCTTCCCCTCTTCCCCCAACTTAAAGTATCTTTGAACCAATGCATGTTACCCCTTGTTGGAAAGCTCTCACAATTTGCAATCCCTTCCACTCTCTTTCATTCTTGCAATTCTAATCCTTCTGAAAGTAGAGGGCGAAATGATCTTTTCCTTATTATCATTAGTAGAGATGTATATAACGCTTTGCCTATGTTATCTTATGAACATGATAAGTAGAGTAATTTTGATTAGATTTTAACCGGCGAGGGACGGCAAAAATCTCGGCCGAGATCGTAGATGGGCTATCCAGCTTAAAGGGGGTGGAAATGGTGGGGGGGTTGAAAATTTAATTTCCCCATAATTTACTTACGATTGAAGATAGAAAAAAAATTCAAATCAGGCGAATTATTGTCTCATCATAACAAACAACTTTTGTAATGAAACTTTTTTGATAGCTACAATTGCTTAAAAGTTATGAGCAAAAAAGCCATTTTCAACCTTATCATAACTAACAACTTTTACATGAAAGTTTCTTTACAGCTAGAATTGCATATAAAATAAGAGTTGACAAGCGATATTCAATCGCCCCCCCCAATTTATAATTTTCCCATTACTCCGTTACGATTGAACATAGAAAGAAAATTTCAATTAGGCAAATTATCACCTTATGATAAAGAGCAAATTTTATATTAAATGTTTTTTGTTAGCTAGAATTGCTTAGAACTTATGAGCTGAAAAGTGATTCCCCCTCATCCAACTTAGAGTGAGTTTTAACCTATGCATGTGGCGCTTTGTTGAGAAGCTCCCATCAGTCGCATTTACTTCCACTTTCTATGCGGTAAACAAGCTAATATACCCGGCTTTGCTCCGGATTAAAATGGTTTCATGCCTAATATTTTAATGTAAAAACTACTATTATATAAACTTTATAATACACAAATTCCTTTTCTGATCTGAAACGCTTTTAATTATATGGAGAATATCAATTGAACCAGACAAATTTTTAAAAACAGCCTATAGCTAATTTTCTCCATAAATTATTATTTGTTATATAGGTACTTCAAATTTTGTTAAAAATTACTAAAGTAAAAGAAAGGTTTTAATGAATATTTTGAAACAATTAAATTAAATAGTTAATTATTCATTAATTTAAAGCATGTATATAAATCAAATTCATAGTGGGTCCTGATATAAATTGTTAATCGTCTACTTTTAAAATTGTCTCTTAGCATTCATCCGCAATTCTGTTAATGTATTCTGGCAACAGTTCTTCGTATTATTCTTATTCTCCAACGATAAATAATATTTTTATGGATTGTCTATAAAATTTAGCTTGAATAAAAAACATTAAAATAAGAGAAGCAAATTTTATGGAAACCAAATTTTTGTCACTGAAAAGATAATTTTTTAAAATTTTATATTGTGTAAAAAGTTTCGTTAGATAATATTTTCCATAGATATCGCGGGAAAACGCCTCGCTTTATTTTTAATTAACTGAACTAACTTTTGGGCTTTGAAAAGTTGAGAATGACTTGTCTTAAATAAAAAGTGTGCAAAATTTGGCTGAAATCAGTCGAGTGGTTTAGGAGGAGATGTGGAACATAAATACATAGCCTCAATGACTTTTATTTATATTAAGATAAGTCCAAACTATTGCTGATAAATACTACGAGCCAAAAAGAAGGTTTTAGTGAACATTTCATCACAATTAATTAAATATTTAATTAATTAAATAGTTAATTTTAAATAATCAGGCAATTAATTTTAATAGTTAAGTTGACGGATTACTTTAATTTGATATTTAATTAAACGCGTCGGCACCAAGATTTGTTTAATATATTTAATATAAAATAGCAAAAGAAAGATAGATATTTAAATAGGAGTTCCCTTTTTCCTTATTGATATTGAAAAATATCTCATTTACTTTAAAATTGATTTTGGGTTTTCAGCCTGACTATTTGCTTTTAACTGTCGATTGAGACTTAAATTTACTGTTCAAAATGGCTGCATTCATATCCTATTAATGCTTTAAACACATGTATTTAATTTGCCATTTGAACAATATTGAATAATTTTTATTCTCTTATGTGTTAAGAATTTAGTGACTATTATCTCTGTAACCAGGGAATTCACTAAATGAGCTCATTCTAGTAGTGTTTAATATCATTTGATTTTAGCATATGTCAAAGTAACGTTTATGGTAACCTAGATTAAATAAATTAATTTTTAAATCTAGAGACTTTCTTCATTCGTCTCAAGCGTTATTTTTTTGGTACTGTTTCAGATGGCTTAATGTTATCTAGGGGATATTTGCACTGCTGGGATGTTTATTTCTTTATGACTCCTCCCTGTTGAATGATTATGTGTTGGGATATAAAATAAATTGGAGCAATGTTCTGACTAATAAATCTAGCATAACCTTTTGATTATAATGATAAATCATTGATATAGTTGAAAATTAAATGTCATAAAAGCAGAATCACGATGTAAATATTGCACTGTCTGGAAACAACAAAGTCATTGGCTATGTCTGTATTGAACAATATGTAATATTTCATTACTTTTATAATATTAACGTAAAGGAAACTACCTTCGCCTTCCAGCTTGCCGAAAGGGATTTTTTTGTTAATCTATCGTTAGAGTAAATAGAAAATTCTGATATTGTAGTGTGTGTTGAACACTATTTAAACACTGAATCTATAAATGGGAGTGCTACAAAATTTGAAGTGTTTCTTCTACCACTGCATAAACAAGAAAAGCAATTTAAAACAATTCATATGTCTTTATGAAAAAAAATATGTGGTCTTCCCTTCTGTCCAATTAAAAATGTGATGAATACAATATGTGTTCTTTGGATGTTGCACCTTATCTTAATTATAGCCTTTCATTAAAAATGGAACTAAAATGCAAAACATGTGATAAAATATTTAATTCTATATTTTCCAGCCCTTGTGATAATGTGGATAATTGCTTTGAAGCAAATAAAAAGCTTGTTGTAGCTTTTTTGAAAATTGGGAAAGGCCACACAGCATTGGAACTTTTTTCCATGGCTATTGGCATTCATGCATTTTTTAAAAAAATATTCAAAATGTTTACATAAAATGTATTAGGAGAAGCATACTTAAAAAGATGACATTCTACGAGTGTCTTGCAAAATTGTCGCTAAAAGTATTATGATTTAGCATCGCCATCTGACACAAAATATGTTATTATTGATATTACTGTCTCGTATGAAGGCATATGGTAGAAGCGTTGGCATATGTCACTATATGGAATTGGTATTTTCGATATTTTGACTGGTCTCGTCACGAAATATTGTCCTATAATTGCTTAGCATCACCATCTGACAAAAATGATTTTCATTATTAATATCACTGTCTCGGTATGATGGCACATGCCAGAAACGTTGACATACGTTATTATATGGAATTGGTATTTTCGATATTTAGACTGGTCTCGTCACGAAATATTGTTCTATAATTGCTTAGCATCACCATCTGACAAAAATGATTTTCATTATTAATATCACTATCTCGGTATGATGGCACATGGCAGAAAAGTTGACATACGTTATTATATGGAATTAGTATTGTTGTCGATATTTTGACCGGTCTCGTCAATGATTGCGATATACTTTCGAAAAATTGTCCTGAATGCACTACTGCAAAAAGGGATCTTGGAGGACACATTTTTTATTTCTCCATATATTGCAAAACCCACAGGAAAGAATACAGCGAAAACTATGTGGGATCATCAAATGCCATGGAAGTTAAAGCTGTAGAAATTTTATGGAAGAGATCACTTGAAAACTGTATTATGTGATACACGAGTGTTCTGTCAGATGGCGATACCAAGAGATGCCAACACTTATTAGAATTAGATGTATATGGTGATAGTATGAAAATTACTAAAGAAGACTGTCTAAATCATGTGACAAAGAGACTTGGGGCAGGCAAATTTTAATTTATTTTGGTTGTGAATAAATAGTTATTTCTAATAATTTAGAAAACACACGTGCCGGAAAATTTTAACTCGTCAAATAAAAGTGAATAAGATAGTATGAATATGTCTGTAATTTAATAAAAAGATTAGTGTACGGTATAGAGAAAGCAAGTATCAAATGCAAGCGTACAGATATATTTAAAGTGTATTTTCCTCAATACTATATTTTTTCAGATTTACTTGTCTCCATGGGTTTTAATTTTTTAGTAAATCTTATAAAGCATCTAATACGGTATCCTGATAGATGCTAAAATAAATCTTTGCATCCATTTTATGTTTTGACTTCATTTAGATAGTTAAAAGTCAGTTTAAATTTTTTTGTTGTGAATAAATAGTTACTTATATTAAATTACAAAACGCACATGCCTGAAAATTCTAACGCGTCAAATCAAAACTTTCCTTTTAAACATTTTTTTCTCTTCAAAATTTACTATTAAGTGAATAACATGCATAAATATGTATGTACTTTAATAAAATGAATAGTGTATGGTATAAAGAGAGCAAGTATCAAAGGCAAGTGTGCACATATATTTAAAATGTATTTTTCTCAAAACTATATTTTTCAAATTTACGTGTCTTTAAAATGTTCCATGCGTCTTAATTTTTTAGTAAATCTTATGAAATTTCTAGTACGGTATCCTGATAGATACTAAAATAAATATTGGTATCCATTTTATGTTTCGATTTCATTTAGATAGTTAAAAGTCGCTTTATTTTGAAAAAAATGTAAAATTTTTATAAAAATTAAGCAAACAAAAACAACAAAATTTCCTATAAATTAACTATTCAATGAAATAGCAAAATAATACTCCATTGTGTTGAAAATGTACTTATGAGTAATAATAATGTAAAATGAAGGGGAAAAAAATTGCAAGCATGGAACGTTTTAAAAAAATTAAAAACATATATATTTTTTAAATTTTTTAAAAAAAGTTATTGAGTTAATTTTTTAAAAATATATTCCATGTAGTAATGTTTCAATAGATATGGGCACAAAATTTCAGAACTCTAAGTCAATAATTAAGAAAAAAGCTATATAATGTCCACTGTCCCCTTAAAGTGTATCGTTTTGAAAATTAATGGAGGGGTAACCGTCGATCATGCGACTAATGAATGGTTGATAACAGTCCCCATCTTCTATTGGTTACGTTTTGTGAAATATTCTTGACACACTAACATTTTAAATAGAAAAGCTTCAATTAGACTTTTAATAAAATTTTGAAGTTTCCCACGATAAAGTTCTTCGATAAATCAATAGAGGGACTTTAATCTTAGCTTTCCACTGTTGCTCCATGTTAGGTGGGAAACGAAAATCAAGCGTAGAGGTCATTGGAGTAGAGCATCCTACTCTCCGCCTCCAATGTAACTCCGCCCAGAAGAAAAGCGTCGAAAAGGAATCTCGATCATTTTCAATTCTATCAGTCATGGAGCTCAAGATTAAGCTAATTGTCCTGTATGCAACAGTTTTCCTGCCATCAATATCCTGTAGTAAGTTCGATTTCCAACTTTTTTTTCAATGAATATATTCACTTTAACTGTAGATTACAATTTTTTTTTTTTTTTTAATTTGGCGATTAAGAATTTTTAAGGGGCACTTCCTTAAAAAAGTTTTTACTTTCGTAAAAGTAAAATAAAATCTTTTGAAATATATTTTAACTAAATATTTAACTATTAACATTATTAAATTAACATTTTTATATTAGTTTAATAACATTTTGGGGTTTTTGTTGTTGTTGTGGTTCCCCCACACGAATAGCGCGTATTTGATGCTACAGTATTTTACATCGTATTATATAATATATGCCTATTTAATGTATTTCATATAATATTATTTTTAATAATTGTATTTATCTTCTGTATTTGCTTTGAATTTTTTAATGTTTATACAATGTATCACTTTCTCTTTGTATTATTCCCGCCAACTTTTAAAACACTCCATATTCTATGGGTGAGTGGGTCGGCGTGGGTAATAAATAAACAAAAATAAATCAATATAACCATTAATATTTCTATACACTGGCATACAAAAGTTAAGGAACATTTCGTAAAATGCGAGAAATTTGCAATTAATACGAAAACTATGTTTCGAAATAAGTTCTGGAGAATCGTGTGACATTCAATACAGTAAACACATTACAGTGAAAATTCGGCCACGAGGGCAATTAGGGGGACCACCAGAAAGGGATGAAGGAGAAAATGGAGTTTCACCCATCCTGTTCCACAGGAAGCTGATAACGAGATGTAACTTTTATCAATGGCTATGGTTAATGTGCATAATATTTACATGCATTTTCTTAAGCATAGCACAAGTATTCGGGAAGATATAAATGTTTCTTTAAAAAATCCCAAATTTTTCCGCATGTTTTTTGCATATAACATGCAGAGTGTTCATTCAAATTATTCGAAACTTTCAGAACACTTGACAATATGTTACAGAAGCATTGTATTAAACTTTGAAGTAAATACGCTGAATATTACAGGAAATATGAGTGTTTGTGCTAAATAATTTTTTACTGCTCATGTGCGAGACGCAGTGGAACATTTCTTTCATAACTTTAGAGTTAGATATATAGAACAACTTTAAAAAAAATCCAGTTGAATTCCATTAAAATTCAGAAAGCTGTCAGCATTTCAGTGAGATGAAATTCAATTTTTCTAGAAGAGAAGCTAAATGATGAGGGTTATAGTACAAAATAATATTTTTTAAATTTGAATCCTCGAACAGTAACATTGAATTTTAGTAAAATTGAATATCCTGAATACCATGAACACTTATAAATTAAATTCATTATTTAAATTGCATTTTCTCGAATACCATTCGAAGATTAAAGTTTAAAAAATATCAGTTTGTGCAGGAACCCTCATCATTTAGCTTCTCTGAAAGAGAAATTGAAACTTTCCTCACTGAAATGCCGACAGCTTTCTGAATTTCAATGGGATGCTTGTCTATCTGTCTGTTCGGTACAAATTTTGCAATGAGTTTTAAACTAACTTCCCTATGAGCTGGAGACTTGAAACTTTAAACATAGCTCAGAACTAGATGACAATGCAATATTGAATCACTTTCTTGTCTGTCTGTTTGTCTGTCATTTCATATTTTGCATGACGCATGCGCAGTACGTTTGTCAATATATCTCGAAAAATATTAAAATTACAGACTTGGTTCTTGGTATATGGATGGCCCATGGGATCATCGAAGCACCACATATTTTAGCCATATCTTTGCGCACGCACAGTACGTTTTCCATTATATCTCGAAGGCCTCTGCGTCACTTAACTTAATTTTTCAGGAAAATAAAAATTTTCTATTTATGATCAGGTGAAGAGAAACTGAAATAAACCTGAAATTTGCAACATGTCTCCGTCATAATCTCTTCAAGATAATTGAAATCTATTGCAAAATTTCACACACACAAGACTAAAAAGCAGAAAATAATTATTTAAATAAAATAAAAATTTTAATATACCACGTTTCTAAAACGAACAAAAAGTATAAAATAATTTCTTCTAGCCCCATACAGATTTATAACCCCATACAGATTTTAAATGAAAAACGTGCGGCGCATGCAATAGATAATTGACGCATAAACAGTTTATTTCAGTCACTAACAATTTTATTGGAATGGAAATGATATGAACTGTTGTGGAAATGATATGAACTGATACTTCTGCCATTTACATTAAAAGAACGTGTTTATGCCGTTTTGTTTTAAATTTTGTAAAGAACTTTTATTTTTTAATGAATTATATCAAATAGTACAAAACTATATTACTGAACTTCATAAATTATTTACAGATAAAAAAATCAAAGGTCCATTCTAAAATCAAGCACATT
>BGPR01034604.1:0-16389 GCA_013235015.1 Araneus ventricosus
CATTGACTGTTTTTTCGGTTTAATTTTGTTTATAAACGTTAAAATTTCAACATTAAGAAAAAGGCGATATAATTTTCTTTAAAGTGCGAGTGTTATATTTTGTAAAAAGATGGAAATTGTTTTAAATTTTTTTTTATAAATAAGTTAGTTTTTTCACAAATTAGCATTGATTTATTGAATTAATAAAAAGAAGGACGGTCTAGGAGATGGTATTAAAAATCGGATGTTTTTTTTTTAAACAGAGACAAAGATAATTATCTCTTTGTGCTATCTTTGCATCAAGCTTGTTTTGGAAACTTGCAGCAAATTTGCATTGCAAGGAGGTGGCGCTAGTTGTCACTGCGTACTTGCTACAAGTTCGCTTCAAGCTTGACGCGTCAAATTTGCGATGACAAGGTTAAGTCAAAATCAAACTTGCTGCAAACTTAGGTGCTATCTGGGTAGTCACATACCCACAATGACTTTTATTTATATTAAAATTTTAAAGAAAATCCATGGTTTTCCAAAGGAATAGCAGAAAATTTTGTTATTTAACAATTAATTGAATTATCCTTTATTCTTGGTTGTAATTCGGTAGTATAAAATTCTTAAAAATCTACTAATTTACTGCTGAATAGTTCTATAGATTTTATATAGATTTTAAAATAATTCTAATCATTTTCAAAATTTATAATTTTGCATATATAATTAATTAGATGCCATATGAAGCGAGGTAATGACAATGTATAATAATTAAATAGGTTAATTGAGAAAACAATCCATTTATAACTGCTAATAAACTTATCTATGGTTTCCGCTATATTGATGACCTTTTGGTGTTTAATTATTATAATTTTAAATCCATCTATAACTGCTTTCCAGAAGAGCTTAAATTGAACAAAACTAATAATGAGATAAACAAATGCAATTTTT
Source organism: Araneus ventricosus (assembly GCA_013235015.1). Lineage (NCBI taxonomy): Eukaryota > Metazoa > Arthropoda > Arachnida > Araneae > Araneidae > Araneus > Araneus ventricosus. The sequence continues at coordinate 913 of BGPR01034604.1, forward strand.
TAGATATGGAAATTGAAATATTAAATTCAGATGTCCCTATTGGTATATTTGATATAAGAAAAGATTTTAAATTTAAGGCTATTACAATTTGTCATTTTCATACAAATCTTCATTATAAAATTTTAAGGAATTCAATTTTTTCTCAAATTAATAGAATTAACAGCATTTGTAATAAGCATACTAATTTTGTTAAAACTTTAGATAATCTTAAGAATGTTCTTAAAGACAACGGGTTCCCAGATTCTTTCATTAATATTGATATTTTTTCAAATGAGTAAAAAAGTTTATAATTCTTCTTTATTAATAGTTTATTTTAATTTTATTTATTATAGCTGTTTAAATATTAATTTTCTTTTCTTCTGATCAATTAGTTAGAATTTTTCGTCATAGATGGAGCTAGCTTGCTAGCTTCAAGAAAATTATTTTACTGCTTATGTCATCGTACAGTTTGGCGTCTCGTGTCTTCATCATAACTTCGACAGAGAGAGTAAATTTATTTTACACTCTCTAGTTTCTGTTAGATTTTTATTAAGAATTTTTTGCCTCTTGATTTTATCAAAATTTTTCTTGTATGGATGTCGGACAAAATTCAGGCCACAAAAGGTATTCTTATGATTTATAATCTTACCCTTGACAGAAAATTTTGTCCATGTTTAGAATTTCAATGGCGAGTGGTCGTTCGTTATTTAAATTCTCATTCATTCCTTCCAATTTGACATTCTTCTTCCATTTTTACATTCTAAATTATATTTTATGTTTTTTTAAATATTAATTGATGTATCTATTGATGCAATCACTTGATGCTGTTGCGTTGAGCACGCAAAAAGGTGTATTGTTATCGTTATTGTCTAAATCTTTTGTTTCTTATCTATACTATTTTTTAACTTTTCTGTTCTATTTATATTAATTGAGAAAACATTGAAAATGTTGTAAAATTGAGAAAGAAACACTCTCGAAATATTGTCTATCTGTTTTTACAGATAATAACTCAAGCTAAGTATATATCTTCTTTGGAATCGTAATATTAAACCAGATTATTGCGTGCTACTAGAGATGAATATAGGATCTGTCACTAAAATTCATTCACCTTGACGTTTAGATTTCACTGTCCCTTAGAAGTAGTTCTGACAATTCAATCGAAATTTCCGCCCATACTTGCAAACTAAGAAAATTCAGCGTGATATGAATGCCTCACTTGCCAAATTGATTAACTCCATAGAAGAAAAAGTAGATAAAAGTGATAAAATAGTAGACACGGTTTTTTAAACTTCCCTTTAAATTATAAATTAAAAACAACGTCGTAGACTGTATTACTGCAGATGTATCTTTTATCTAACGACATATAAAAAGTATAATATAGAATATCTTTGGAGTAATCGTTATTATTATAAACTCTTTGCGTGATTAAGGGCGGTAATCAATTTGGCAAGTGTTAGAAAAATATTAAATCAAATTCAATCTTCAAATTATTTTTTTTACAGAAAAACTTCATTATATATATTTTTTATTGAACATTTTAGCAAAAATGAATAATAACTGTTCTGTTACAGTTATTATTATTACTTTGCTTAAATTGATTCATCAGCAATATAAATGATGTCTCCTTAATCAGCTGTATTTGAGCTCCCGTCATGTCGATTTTTCGTTAAGTTTTTATAATAATCATGTTTAATGGGAGGAATGAATTTCGACAAGTCCATCATAATACACAGTATAGTGTCCATTGTCTCAGCAATATCAAAATTATATCCTGTATCGAAATCCAACATCGTATTTATGAAAAATATAGTAATAACTATAAAACAGGAATACGCCAAATGAGCGTGTGTCAATTGGGAAGACACAAAATTGAGACATCCTTCAAACGGTAAATCCGTCATTAAAGCGATTAAAATTCACATACGTAGGATCATTCTTAAGGAGGAGGTGTCGGGGTTTAAATAACTGATTATTATTTTACCCCGAAGAAGAATTAAGAAGAAGATGGATAAATTAGCGAATGACAACAATAGCAGAAAAAAGCTGTAGCTTTTACGACAATAACATTGCATTAATATTTTTTAGCTGAATTTTTATTGCGCAATAACGCAATTAGTAACGATTTACATTAGAGTATGGAGTTAATCAGAGTAGCTTCTGAAATAAATTATTTATTATTCAACGGCTAAAAAGATTTTGTCATTTAGTGATGTTAATCCTTATTATTAAGGAAATTTGTTTTGAATATAAACAGTTAGGTGTCAATCACATGCTTTGACACAAAAATTTTAAAAAATTCAGAAAGTGGAGTTAATCGATTTGGCAGAGGCATTCATATGTAATTAAAAGCATAATTTCGTATGAAAACATGCAATGTTTCGAAATTGTGGCACTGCTGTGTCTTAAGGATTTGAAAATTAATGGGGTTTTTTGTTGTATACTGCATGGCAGCATTTATTAAATTTTGAATACGGAATCTTCAGCTTTTAGTGCTAAAATAATTTTGTCAGAAATGAGTCGATTCTCGTTATTTTATACTCATATGATGTTATCTAACATGCGTTATTATCTGTGACGTGACGCCACAAATAGGAAATGTAAGATTTACTATGGAAATAATGTAATTTCAGAATGAAATTGGAGTAAAGTACTTCTGATGTGTCAGGTGAAAATCAACCACGTATCTCATTACCAGGTTTAGGGTAGACCGGAGGGAGTTGGGCAGTTTTTTTTTCTAAGAATTTTTTAAAAAAGGGAATTCAAAATTCTTCAAACCTTTTTAAGCTGATACTATTAATAAACTTTCAGAAATAATTTGTCATTGTAAAATTTGAAAATATTAACTATCAGTATTAATTTAAAACCTCAAATTGATACCAAGTTGCTTGGATCTACCTGCCCCGACTGCGGTGTAAGTTGAGCCACTACTAACATGAAGCGACTATCACAAGGCATTCATCTATACTATGATGCTTTATTAATTTAAATAACCAAGTTGTGATATTATCCGCATTATGTGTCTTATATATAAATGCTGTGAATGTGCATTCAATGCTGTTCAATAGAAACTGAGATTCAACTTCTATGGTCATCGTCAAATAGTATTGTGTATTTATAATCAAAATTGAGTCCGCATAGTTTTTCATAACAAGTTTCTTGCTTAATAAATCTGGTACAATTCCAACACACTTATTCCGAGATATTTCTATAGCGCTCATCCTGATAAACCCTGTGTAACAGAGCCTGCCAACTTGCCCCATATCGCCATTTTTCTTTCTCATGAGTGTAGAGATTTATTCTGAAGGCATTTCGATAAACAAACAAGCCGTAAAGTAAAATTGAAAAATTATTTCTGAATAAAATTTGTAAAAATGAGAATTCTAATTCTTAAGCAACAAAAAAAAACGATTATTCGTAAGAGAGGAAATTTACTCAGCTTAGCAAAAATTAGAAAATTCTGGCTGGTTCTTTAATGAACGCTATTTCTTCAATGACGCTGTTGTGGAAGAAGCCCCATATCGCCATTTTTGTTTCTCATGAGTGTAGGGATTTATTCTGAAAGCATTTCGATAAGGAAATAAGCCCTAAAGTATCAATTAAGAATTATTTCTGAATAGCATTCATATAAATGGAAATTATAATGCATAAGCAAAGGAAAAAACGATTATTCATAAGCGAGGAAATTTACTCAGCTCATTAAAAATTAGAAAAATCTGGTTGGTTCTTCAATGAACTCCAGTTTTTCAATGACGCTGATGTGGAAAAAGGAAGGCATACAAACTTGTGAAACAAACTTGGTTGGAATAGCAGCTTTAAATACCGAAAAGTATTTAAAATATCGCGATTAGACCAACGCGCCCCTATGCCGAATTAGCCCGGGTCTACCCTATATGTAAAAGCTTCTTTTATATGTTCTGAAAAAACATAAGATAAGTCTTAATTTTGAAAATCGTGTATTTTGTCTTTCATGGGAAGATTCGTACCTTTCAATGAAACTGAAAGTTTCCGTAGCACATTGTTAGTCGCTGAAATCTAAGAAACAATCAAAGGTCGACATTTTCAATTAAGGGGAGCCTGAACCCCAATTCCGTTAACCCTAACTCTGTGGATTCGATGTACGTTTGGTCAAAATATGTTGTAGATTCATGTTCGAAATTTGTTATTCAAGTAAAGTACACCTTTCTCATTGTATTGAAATTAGTTTTTGATTAATTTTTAATAAATTTTACATAATATTTAATTAGATATAGTGACATTTGACCTTATTTTGACAAAAAAATTCTAAAAAATAATAATTTTTTAAATTAGCTCATTTGAGTATAATGGGAAAGGTGTACTTTACTTGTATAAAACGTTTCAAATATATGTCTATATCAGATTTTGAGAAAAGATGCATCGAAATTGCCAATTCACATTTTTTTGTTTTGACACAAAAAAATTTTTAAAAAAATAAATTTTTGAATTTTTTAAAAAATTCCTTTCAGTATGATGAGAAAGATGTACTTCACTTATATGAAAATTTCAAACATGAATCTATAACAGATTTTGTGAAAAGTTAGATCGAAGTAACAGAGATAGGGTTCCAACTACCCTTAAAATATTGCAAAATCCCTTTATGAAATGTACTGAGTTTTCCATTATATAAAAGAGTGATTTAACTCTAATTTTTTCCTTGCGATTTGTGTGATTCTGACGTCTACTTTGAATTAAAAAATTTTGAAATTCACGACTTTGGAAAATAAATTCGTTAGGCTTTTTTTTCTTTAATTCGACGATCGCGAAAGGAAATAATATTGATATTGATATAAATAAATGTGACAATCATAGCAAATTTTAATCAAGGTTTTGCAAGGTTATTCTAATGGACGTAATGAAACAACTGGATGCATTATGTTCTGAATAGTAAAAATTAATATTTCCTTCTGAAAATCTTAACTTAGATTTTTTTTAAATGTTTTCCTTTTTATGATTCGTTCTCAAGGCAGATTTGTCAATTTTCTTTTCTCGACATTTCAACATGAATTTTAGTAGCATATGCATAACTGCACAGTTGCATTTAAAGCATATTTTTCTTACGAACCAATTTTAGAATAGAAAATAGGGAATATGGATCTTTGATGTAAAAGAGACCAAAACAATTTTCCAAATACTTATAAAATGTGGTAAAAAATCCAGGATTAAATTCCACACGATGCGTTTTCCTATACTTTGCAGAATTTATAGTTCCATATCTCACGCTGGAAAATTGAACTTTATAAAATATGCTTTTGAATCTATTTTCGTTTCGTTTATTTATTATAGGACATTTTTTCGACGACATGTCCGGTGAATCTCAAGTGGCGCAGAAAAGGATGAATGTCAAACGCTTTTTCCAGCAATACGAATGACCGCTGACAGCTGCGCTAGATGTGATTAGAAGATGCGGATTTCAGTTTACATCTTCGGGGGGCATGTCCAGGAAATCTCCCTTTTCTTCGAATCCTCGTCTATCTCAGGATAAGTGACGCGGAACAAATGACCAGGGAAAAAAACTCAAAAAAGAAAAAAAAGACAATGGGTTTTCTTATGGGAACCAAGAATCAACACAAAAGACAATTCTGAAGATCGAGAAGGTGACTAGAGGCTCTTGTGTTCAATGTTCCTGGCGAAAATCTGAGTTTATGAACGATTTGGGAATAGGAATTGAGGTTCTTGTGGATTATTTGTTTTGGGACCGCAGATAATCTTTTTCTGGACAAAAAGTATTGAATGCAGTTTATTATCGGGATTTTCATGGTCCTCGAAAGTGTGGGGTTTTTTATATCAAATCTTTTCATTCATTCGACACTTTTAGGTTAGGAAAGTTCTGTAAACAAAACATAGCTGTACTGAAGGTTAATCTAAGGTAGAGCAGATGAAAATTTTCCGATATTAAATTTAATGAAATTTATTTTAAACAAGCGTTCGATTATCCTATTCAGTTGCATAAGGTTATATAAAATTGAATTAATGTTAGTTTCTTCTGCAATGTATACATATTCTTAATTACTTTTGCAATGCTTAACCTATCAAAGCTTTGGAACAGATTATTGCACATTCGCCAATTTTACTTGGAAGTAATTATTATTAACATATTTTGTTTGCGAGATGAATGTATTATCTATTAAATATTTTGATACTTTGCATAGCATAGTGTACTTAGATAATTAATCCGCTGAATAGACGCCTTAGATAACGAACTTTACAATTTGTTTTATAAATTATTAAGTGATGAATATATTTTCATAGTGTAAAAGTTTATGTACAATGTTTAGCATTATAAAGAAGCCAAATAACATTTTTTAAGAAAAACTTTTTCACGTATTTTCTTCTTTTTGTTATATACTGGCAACAAAGACTTAAATCTATATTGAAAAAAATCATGTACGGACAAGTCAGGAAAGACTGAAAACATGATGCCTAAATATAAAATCAGAACCCAGTTTGTCATCGATCAAACTGAATAATTATTTTAAAAAATATTAACTGAAAATAAATTGAAATGAAGGAGTCTAATATCAGTACTATTATTAAGAAAAATAACATTTTACTCAATATTTAAACTGTACTATAGCTTATTTTGTATAAATTTTACTGCGAAGCAGGAAGGATACATTGCCACATTTTAAAATATTCGATAATAATTATTAAAATTTATAAATAAAGTCCATAGCGCCGAAGAATTTACTTTTCATTTACTGTAATAGGTACAATCTGTATAAAAGTTTGAAGTCTGTAAAAAAGTCAACTTTTGGTGACATTTATTGCGGTGTACGATATCCGAATGTGTTTCCATTGCTTGATCCGTTGGAATCGTTCGTTAGCCTATCATTCAGTGTATTCTTGATTATATTGCAACTTTCCAGTTTGGTATTATTGCTTCGCCTATGAAAGATGAGGCCTCGGTTTCGGGTCTGGATGGTTCCAGGCTCGAAACCCTATTCCACTGAAAGTCTGCCGTGTATATTGGACCACTAAACGTTAAATCAGACAAGTGGGCCAAACGACCTCCAACTGGGATGGCGCAGAAGTTCGGAAAAAGGGGTATCAGCTAAGGCATCATCCTTCTCTTCTGACCCTTGTGTTGTTCAAAACGGGACGTTAATATAACAAAGCTCAGATAAGCTCGCTTATAAATAATGAAATAAAATTGAATTAATTACAACTTTCACTTAATCTTATTGTTTAATGATTCTAAATTGCATTTAATGAGAATAAAATAATATTCTATATAAAACAAAGAATATAAAACAATATAAAATGTAAAATAATATAAAATATAAAATCATTTAAAATAAAAAATGAAAAATACAGAAATGTTTGGCATTAGCTTTTATCGTTTACCTGTGGCAAAAGAAACCGTCAGAAATAAAAAAAAATTAATTAGGATTGCTGATTTCAGATTTATTTATTTATTTAAAGAAAAGCACACAACAGAGAAAACTCCAATTATAGAGTGCAGAAACAAAATGAGTATCAAACACACAAAGGACAAATGCCGAAATCAATGAATCTTAAAGATATTAATCAAACTTATTAGAAAATAAACGGCTCTATACAGTCGTCATAAAGGCATTAAATACATAGTACGAATATAAAAGTTCTAATCACTAAACTATAAAGAAATTATAAATGAATAAATAATTTAAATGTTGAACAAACTCAGTCACAGAAACACAAAAAGCAGGATACAATCATCTTAATAACATAAAAACATATTAAAGAATTAAGAATTAAAATGATTAAGTCTTAAAAAAATTAAAAAAGCATAAAAAGATAAAAATTGAGTAATTATCTCAAATTTATTAAATTTATTGAGTCTCAATCTCAAAATTATCAAAAACACATTAGGAATTTAAAAGTTGTAGACTTTTAATCTTAAAAATACGAAATGACATAATAAATCACTTTCTGTTTAAAGATAAAATAAAACACATCAGGAATTTAAAAGTTGTAAACAATTCAATTTAAAAACACCAAGAGACATATGAAAAACGCCAAGTTCATCAGAAAACTCGTTAAAAATTTATAAAATTTGTAAAAATATAGAACATGTTTACATAGTTATACCTCGAAAATACTTGAAATAAATTTTTGTTTCTTAAAGATCTAGCAGGCACAGCCAAATGTCTGGATCTCAGTATATCATTAAATTTACGTGAAGAAGATATATCCTGTAAGTTAAATCTATTTTTCTTGTAAAGTAAATATCGCAAGATGTGAGTTTGAATTATCTCGATGATTTCAAATTTATTTCTGTAATTAGGACCCTAGATGATACTGCATTATTCCAGATTGGATCGGACATGAGGGTATTACAATACCTTCAAAACAAGTGCACTGGAAAATTCTCTAGTTTTGTGCTTAAGAATCCCAAGCCTACGATATGCCTTAGAGACCATGGCATTCACGTGTAATCATAAAATATTTCATCTTATTATTTGTAACAGAAGCACCATTAGCTACATATTAATACATGGATACAATGGATAGAAAAAGACTTCAAACCTTATGCTCACCAACATTTAACTTTTAAATAGCCACACATGAAATAATCAACCGATAAAGTGGTTGTTCCTTAACGCACATCTGATTTTTTCGTTGTGCCACAGATTGCTCCTCACATATTCAATGCGTCCCATTATTCAAATCACGAGGCTGTCCTGAATAAAACGAAGCTGCGAAGAAGGAAATTATGACATTGCATGATCTGGCACAGCTGTTACATAAATCAGAATTTTTCATTTTCCACCGCTTTCAGTTCGCACTCTGTCTATAAGTAAAAATTAGCATCCACGTTTCCAGATTCCGAATGCATCTTAATGCGCAAGAGATAATCATTTCGTCTTCGGAATTTCCAGTTATATGTCACCACTAGAAGAATACATGGTGTTGCCCGGTTTTTCTGTTATCTAAACCGTCTGGACAGCGGGAATTTAACAATCTTATGCAAATAGTATTGATAGAATATTTGATAAGATTTTAATAATTAATAGAGTTTTTTCACCACTTCCATTCAGAAAAGAAAAAGAAAACCTTATATATATAATTGAATTTCTTTTTAAATATTTTGAATATATTGAATTTCTTTTGAAATTAACATATGTATATTAGTTTAGTTATATTTTGAGGGGTTTTTCTGTTGTGGTGGTGGCGGTTCCCAACACGAATAGTCCGTGTTTGCTGTTGTATTCACATTGCAAGTATTTCACATTGTATGAATATTAGTCTATTTAAGGTATTATATCTATATATTTAAAATAATTTGGTAAACACGCTATCAACGAGCCCTCACGTCTCAACCAATCTGCCGATTTCTACATTTTTTTTTATTTGAAAGGTTATAACGTCTAAATAAAAAAATCAAGGGTCACCTTCCCCCACCATACCCGATTTTTGAAGGAAATCAAATATAAAGGTCATATATTCAATAAAATATATCATCTTTAAAAAATATATAGGTTTACAGTAGCAATTAAAAATACAGAACAGAACGCCGTCCCTTACCCCCGTACCTGTGACCAGACCGGTCACTGAACGGTTTGATGGGCAAGACACGGGAATTTTATTTAAGAAAAAGAAAAACAAAATAAACAGAAAGATGGAAATATATACACTATGTACAGCACAGGCATATTTACACTATTAGTTCGTAATAGTCTTCTTTTCTTTAGATGTTAAAATACCTTTCTTTTATTTGAAGGGGAATGTCCGGTGATTGAAATACTTAGTTCAGCTCGCTGGGAAGTTGAAGGCTAGGGAGTCCGGAAAAGATATCTGTTTTCGCTAATGAATTTGATAATCCCACGAATTTTCTGCCTGGAGACGAGGTTATAGGCGACACTTTTCAGCCATTCTTGTTCGAAGTTTGGCGCTGGCTTCCTCATATACCAAGACACTGTAAAAATACACTCCGTGGCATAGGGAAGTGCCGTGCCAATTCCACCACAACTGCAATAATAATTAAAAATACAGGAGCTTCAGAACCTTTCTTTCATTTTTCATCCAGAGCACTGCATTCCATGTTTGTTTTTACGTTGTTAGGCCTAATTTTAGTAGTCTTCCTTTCTAAGTGCCTTGCAAGTAAGAATTAAATGCTAATTGGACCATCTTTTAAATGTCTCTCAATGATTCATTTCCACCCAACCCAGAAAGGGTGAGATAGATATATTTAATATTACAATATTTTTAATTGAACACTGAGAAACATGCTTGCTATGTATCATAAAAATTGATTCGACTGATCTGAAAAAATAATTCTGAATAGAGTAGTAAACTCAAGCAAATAATATTTATATGTGTTGCGGTTGACATGATTAATCAGTTACTATGAATAAAAACGGATAAAATTGTTGAATGGATTAATATCATTGACCGGTTATTGTGAATAATTAACTGTAAAAGTTATAAATAATTTATTTCATTCACCGGTTATTATTCGTTACAACCGATTAATCTCATTAAATGTAACATACATAACTGAAAAAAAATATTATCCTAAGAGGTTCATTAGAAATATTTTTAATCAACTTTTAGTTTGAAAAGCTGAATTAATAGACTCATGCCTTATTCACAGGGCCCTTAACTCCAGAACGACGAGAACTATAGTCATGAAAGTTGTGTCTGCTTAAAATAAAGCGGTAAACGTTACGCGGTGGGACCACTTACAGCTCCCTCTGATATCAATCTGTAGCATTAACGTTCCTATCTCGAAAAGCGTAGGATATAGAGAAAAATAGTCAATTACAAAGTTGTAAAATATTGTCTATTCAGTACAAAACGACATGCTTGGGACATTTATGTTAAGATCAGAACGCTTAAAACGCACATTAATTTGTTCACGTCTTCCAACACAGCTACGTGAAGAAACGCGTTAAAAAGAGGGAAAAAACAACTAGTTATGAAAAGGTACCTTTATTTTTGGTGTTAAAACTCCTCTCCCATATATGCTTTTACCAAGAATAGTCCGCCTATTCTTTCCCATTTGTGTTTACAATGTTTCTTGTCTCCTTCATTTTAATATATTCAGAAATGACTTTCTCATGACAACCAGAGTTTTTTCTATAGAGCACTGAATGAAATACTTTAATTCTAACCACCAGATATATTAAAGTTATATTATTGAAAGAATGAAGCTAATGGTAGGATAGATTTCCGGTGAAATTCCTTATTAGAAACCATTACAAATATCGGCGAACACATGCTTTGAAAATAATCCTCTTGGGAGGTGCGCTTTTACAAGCTATCGCAGAGTTTCTGGAGTCTCTACTGATGGCCATCTTTTCAACCACCCACCATGCCACCTACGACGTTACCTTTATATCATCTGCAGATAGTACGACTCCTTGCAGATTTTGTTTAATCAGAGGAAGGAAGTAAAAATCCCAGAGATTAAGTTCGGTAAACAGGGAAGATATGGACGTTCCTTAGGAGGAATTATCTCGAGAAACTCCGTGACTATAAGAGGCTAATATGTAATCCTGATCATGGAGAATCTTCCACCAGGGAATGAATTATAATTTTGCCACGAAACAGCTTTATCAGCAAAGTTGCAATCTCTGCTTTACTTCACACTGTTAGCAACATTTCTTATTGTTGAGACTAATATCACAAAAGGCAGAATATTCTTGCAATGAAAAAAATTGAAAGATTATCACATAAAAATAGAAATTGAAAGAAAATTTCATTTTGAATTTCTGTTTATATTCATAACTAAGTATATGTAAAGTTGAGGAAAATCAATAATTTAAACTAATAAACAATATAAAAAGTGTTTGTTATTTTTTGCATACATATGCTTTTTAATACATATGTTTAATTTTTTTTCATACATAGGTTCTTTAATTATATACTATTTAAAAAAATGACTTTTTTTCAAAGGAAAAGCAGAAAATTCTGTTATTTAAAAATTAATTCAATTATCCATTATTAGAATTTAATGGTTATTTCGTTAGTCTTCTTGGATTTTTTTCGGTAGTATAAAATTCTTAAAAATCATTTAATTTGCTGCTCAACAGTTTTATACAATCAACAATAGATTTTAAAATAGTTCTAAACTTTTTAAAAAGTTACAATTATGCATGTATAATCAATTGTCATAACAAACGAGATAGTGAGATATAATTATTAAATTGGATAATTGATATAACATTGAAAATGCTGTAAAATTGGAAAAGAAACACTCTCCAAAGTTTGTGTGTCTGTTTTCACGGATAATAACTCAAGCTCAAGTTGATCTCTTATATAGAATCATATTATTAAACCAGAATATTCCGTGCTACTATAGATGAATATAGGATTTGTCACTAAAATTCATTGACCTTGATGTCCAGATTTCACTGCCCCTTAGAAGTAGTTGTGACAATTCCATTGGTACTTCCACCCATATTGGCAAACTCGGGACATTCAGCGATGTATGTAATTAACCAGTTAACTGTTTCGACGTCTTTGGGAAATGTGTATCTAAACAGCGTCGCTCAAACTAAGCGATAACGACTAAACTCGTCAAACAGAGAGTATGTGAAAATATGGAATCAAATAGTAATGACTTTATTTTTTATTTTATTACTCACATTCATTTAATTACTTACATTATCATAGTTTACATATGAAACATCACAAAATAAACAACAAAAAACATGAAAAACATCACAAATTAATTTTTCATTTTTATCTGCTGTTGGAGAATGGTATTGAGCAAAGCATGGTTCAATGCAAAATGGAACTTCGCAAGTTGAACCCCAATATCTCGATTCTTTCCGAATGTTATTTTTATAACAAAGTGCACAGTTTCGTGTAGGATTATGTTTCGAAGATGTGAGTACATATTCCGGAAATTGTTTCCCGATTAGACGGATAGCTTCAGGTTCAGCTCTTCGACTTACTGTTGACTACAACTACAATGTTACTTTCTTCGATTAGACAAAAAAAGTGCCACTTATTGCATAGGCTAAAACAATATATGAATCCGTAATTACTTCAGCGAAGACTAATAAAAGTCAACAATACAATTTACGAAAAAATAATTCCAACCATATACGGTTCTTTCATATTTATTATTTATAAACTTTTATTATGAATTGGCCTCAAAATATTTCAAACATATTCAAGTTTACGAATATATTTTAGTTTACACTAAAATTGGTATTTAAACTGCAAATTGTCACTTCTGTTTACTCATGACGAATATATTCGTCATAACACAAAAACTGTGCACTTTTTTCATGACGAGTATTATGGTCATAAGCCGTTAACCGCTTAAAAGCATGAGTTGCTAAAAGCATGAAATCATGCAATGTTTCGACATTTTAGCTCTGCTGTGTCTCAAGGATTTGAAAATTAATGGTTTATTTTGTTGTTTGCTGCATGGCAACATTTATAAAATTTTGCATACGGAATCTTCAGCTTTTTGTCCTAAAATAATTTTGTCAGAAATGAGTCGATTCACGTCATTTTATACTCACATGAGAAAACATAGCTGCACATGTTATCTGACATGTGTTGTTATCTGTGACGTGAAGCCACAAATAGGGAATGTAGGATTTACAATGGAAAAAATGTAATTTCAGAATGAAATTGGAGCATAGTACTTGTCATGTGTCACGTGATTAGCACGTGAAAATCGGAAATGTATCTCATTACCAGGTTTAGGGTAGAAAGGGGCTAGTTGGGCCGTTTCTTATACTAAGAATTTTTTTAAAAAGGGAATTTAAAATTGTTAAAAATTTGTAAGCTGACACTATTAGTGAACATTCAGAAATAATTCGCCATAGTAAATTTTGAATATATTAACTAGCTGTATTATTTAAAAACCTAAAAATTATACCAAGTTGCTTGGTCCAACCCGCCCCGACTGCGGGATAAGTTGAGCCACTATTAACATGTAGCGACTATCACAATAGATTCTTCTATATTATTGTACTTTATTAATTTAAGTAACGTAGTTGTGTTATTATCCACATTATGTGTATTACATACAAATAATTCTGTGCATTTCTTTTCAATAGAGACTGAGATACAGATTTTATGGGCATCGTCAAATAGTAATGTGTAATTAAAATCAAAATTGAGTCCGCATGGTTTTTCATAGCAAGTATCTTGCATAAAAAGGCTGGTACAATTCTATCCCACATATTTAGAGATATTTCTACAGCGCACGTCCTGATAAACCATGTGTAGCAGAGCCTGCCAACTTTCCCCATATCGCCATTTTTCTTTCTCATGAGTGTAGGGATTTATTCTGAAAGAATTTCGATAAGCAAACAAGCCCTAAAGTAACAATGAAGAAATATCTTTCAGAATATTATTTTTAAAAATGGAAATTATAATTCATAAGCAAAGAAGAAAAGATTATTCATAAGTGAGGAAATTTACTCAGCTTAGCAAAACCTAGAAAATTCGGGCTGGTTCTTTTATCTACTTCTTCAATGAGGCTGATGTGAAAGAAGGTAGGCGGGATAATACACACTTGTCTGGAATGGCAGCGTTAGATACCGAAAAATATTAAAAATATCGCGACTAGCCCAACCTGTCCCTATGGCCAACTAGCCCCGGTCTTCCCTATATGTAAAAGCTTCTTTTATAAGTTCTGAGATAATGCAAAATAAGTCGTAATTTTTAAATTCATATATTTTGTCTTACATGGAAAGATTCGTACCTATGACTGAAACTATAAGATTCTGAAGCTTATTGTTAGTTGCTAAAATCTATGATAAAATCAAATGTCGAAATTTTCAATTAAAATATTGCAAAATCCCTTTACGTACTGTAAGGAGTTTTTCTACAAAACGAATAAAAGAATGATATTAACTCCAACTTTTTCCTTGGGTTTTGTATGATTCTGACGTCTACTTTGTTTCAAAAAATTTTGAAATTTACGACTTTGGAAAATAATTTCGATAGGATTTTTTTAAATCAACGATCGCGAAAGTGATTTATATTGATAATGTTATAAAAATGTGACAATCATAATAAATGTTAATCAAGGTTTTGCACGGTTATCCTAATGGACTTATTGAAACAACTGATTGCATGATGTTCTGAATAGTAAAAAAAAACACGTCTTTTTCAAAATATTCACTTAAATGTTTTTTAATGTTTTCTTTTTAAAGATTCTCGCTCAAGGCAGATTCCTCAATTTACTTTATTGGATATTTCAACATCCATTTTAGTAGCATATGCAAAACTGTACAGTTGCAGTTAAAGTATATATTTTTTTACGAACCATTTTTAAAATGGAGAATCAGAATAATAATATTTGATGTAAAAGAGACCAAAGCGGTTTTCGGAATACGTATAAAATGTGGTAAAAAAATCCAGGATTAAATTCCACACGATGCGTTTTCCTATACTTTGCAGAATTTATAGCTCCATATCTCACGCTGGGAAATGGGACTTTATAAAATATGCTTTTGGATCTATTTTCGCTCCGTGTATTTATTACAGGCAATTTTTTTTGACGACATGTCCGGTGAATCTCAA
>BGPR01034605.1:0-16388 GCA_013235015.1 Araneus ventricosus
TGTTACTTCGTTCGGTTACGTATTGCTCTTGAGAGCCGCCAAATCTGTAGCTGCGTTGGCGTTGGCGACGCAAAACCACTTAATTGGTGTTGTACACGTAAGTACAAAACCCGCCAAATTGGCGTTAATACGTAAGTACAAAAACCGCCAAATTGGTGCCACTTAAAAACCGCCAAATTGGCGTTAATACGTAAGTACAAAAACCTACATTCTACGTACCACTGTAGAACTTTCTTCCCAACCATAAGACTAGCGAGGCAAGAAAACGACATAACATTTTCGTAACAATATCAATTTGTAGGAAAACCCTCATCATTTAGTTTCTCTTAGAGAGAATCTAAAATTCATCTATCCGCAATGCTGCCAACTTTCCGAATCTTAAAGGTGTTGAACTGGAATTTTTACATAAGTTGCCCTATACAACTGGCTTTGAATTTATGAAGAAAAAAATTATCTAAGTTTTGCGCATGCGCAATAAAACAATATTTAACAAAAAAATATTCATATTTCCTTTATTATCCAACGCGTTTATTTCAAATTTCAATACATTGCTTTTACAACATATTGTCAAGTAATCAGTAAGTTTTGCAAAATTTGAAAGAAAACTCTTCATGGTATAAGCAAAAAACATGCGAAAAATTTGGTATGTTTCAGAGAAACCTTTATATCTTCCCGAATATTCTCGATATTTTTATGAAACTGCATGTAAGCAATGTTCATAAAAGATATAACGATTGCTGAAAGTTTCAGAGCATTCTGTAAAATGGGGTAAGCCCACATAATTTTCGTCTTCATAGATTTGTGGACTGTCCCCTAAATGTACCAGTGACAAAATCTTCACTGTAAATTTTGAGTTCCCGCGATTGTATGTCCTACGATTTTCCACAACTGATCGTGAACCATTTGTTGGAAAATAGAGAAACAACAGAGTACGCATAAAGACGAGAGAGTCCATTTTTCTTCTAATAAGATGCATTTATTTGAGTTGGTTTTATAATCTTGATAAACATTGAAAGAAACATAACAAAATTATTATTACATACAAAAACATTATGTTCTAGTAGCAACATGATGAGCACAAGTGATTACATGGTCGAATCGACTGCATATCCATTTCACCTCGATCCACACCGATCCACAGAGAATCCGCAGGCCTTTTATATACGCCAACATCATACAGAAAATGACGTCATGGAAATGTCCACCTTGCGGCACAGGAATACTCAGAGATTTCATTTCCCTTACGGCACGACCGATTATCTCCAACACCATTGTATTCCAATTTCCAAATGTTTAGAATTTTAAAAATCTTGCAATACTTTTGGTCAGTAGTGTATTTTACAGTGTTGAGGGCTGTGCCGATTTCCAATTCATTGAAATAATCAATATTTAAAAAAATCGATTTTTCGATGTCATTTTTAAAAAAATAATCGATATATCGATTGAATAAAAAAATATTCAATTTTTTACTCTAAACAAAGTAAACTTTTTTTTTATTTAGATGCATGATCTGATAATTTTCGAATTTAAATAAACCAGTGAAAATTTAGAGCATTCGTAGTTTATTTTATTACCCGCTACAACTTAAGACAATATTTTTAATTATAGGTTTAGAAATCAAAAAGAGCCTGTAATAGTTTTTTCAGAAAGTATAAAAAAAATAAATCACATGTAAAATGTATTTAATGAAGAACGCTGCATTACATAAAAAAAATTTAAACAAAATTATTTTCTTTTTAAGGAAATCGTAATAAAATACCGAAATAATATTTATCAGAAAAACAGCATAAAAAATGAGGAAGGAATATAACGCATGACAGCCAATAATGCAAATAAAAGATTCAAAACAAAAAATGAAAGTAAAAAGAAAAGCGCAGATAAATAAATCTGCGTTTCTACCCTTTTTTACTTTGACGCGAGTAGTCCGCTGATTGAATGCGAACTTCAAAATAAACCATGCCGCTCAATCACTCTGAAAACCCAACGATAAATTCAATATCATCGCAATATGAACTAAACTCTCAGCACAGTTATCGATATCATATCGAGTTTTAAGCCTTAACAATCTTCCCGATGTGATCTCGATATGAAGCCAAATTGCGTGCGATAGATTGCCAAATCTTGGAAATCAAACTTTTCCAAACAGAAATTTATGTTTACTTTCTGTTGGTTATAATAAAATCTTTTTCTTTCTTTATTTTGTTTTTTTATTGTGTAATTCCCCTTGGATTCTTCGCACATACGTTGAAACTAATTGAATTTATGATTTAGTTTTTCATTTTCTGTTCTATCTGCGAACGAGTTGGGATAGACTCATAACTGTTACCGATTGTTTCGGTTCGACGCAAAGAACTGTTTAATTAACTGTTTTTTTCGATGCCAAGTCCAACTTACTCTGTCTTTGTTAAGGATACCATTTTTAAGCATCGATAATTTAACGCCAAATCTGGAGCCAAAGTAATCCCTTGCCAACAATTCTAAATAATAATCCTGGTTTTGGCTTACTTTAACAATAATAAATTTTTCAAGCAAGTAGTATTTTTTCGCATGTTTCTTTTTCTTTTAGGTAAATTTCCGTTTTAGCCGCCATTATTCGGCTAGCTCACAGGAAGTGAAAATGACGGTTAAAAAAGTTGAGCCATAGTTGAATTAAAGTAAATTTCTTGTTCAAATTTATTCTACCACATAGAACTATTCTAAATTAACTAAGCTTACATTATATTTAAGTTACAATATTCAACTCTGTACGCATGTCGAGTTTTATCCGTCCCTGCGAGATGGTTAAAAAGGCACCTTCTCGCACGAAGTCTCGAGTCACTCCGTCTCTCCTCCTTCTCCGGAAAGCCAAAGGTCCTTCCAGCGCCATCCACCGGCAGGAGGGCGAGACAAAATGTCATTGTCACACCATTGGATTTTGAAATACATTGAAACAAATAATTTTTACGATTTAGCGTTTTATTTCCTGTTTCATTCCGGCTCGGTTTTCAACTAAAATTATATATTTAATACTTCTACTGTAAATCTTCCGAACAGTTATTTTTATTTCGACTAATTGTGATTTCTTTTAAGGCGCACAAGTCAACTTTGCGCCGGCCCCGCTTTTGTTCGGGCCGTCCCTGCAAGGAAACTTGGGTGAAATATGACAGATGACCCATGCACCCCCACTTATAAACTCGGGGTTGTTAAAGAGTTTTTTCCAGACCGCGTTCTGAGCTCTGTATGGAAGGGAGTCGCCAGCCCCACTAATACTGGTGGAAACCGAGATTTAATCTCGGTTGGAAGTTCATTAAAGTTGTTATTATTATTAAAATTTGCGCGATGATTTGAAATGAAGCATTAAGCTACCAAAACCATCATTCACATTCACTCAAGGGCTTTACTTCTATATAATGCATTCAATCAAAAAAGAATAAGAATTGTTCACTTTTTTTTAAGAAACTTTGAACACGTTAAACGTAAATTGCGCTATTTATTTTGGAGTGTTAATGTACAATTTTTGCCTCCTAAGTCCTTTATGTTGTTGTTTTATTAAAATTATTTACTCACTTATGGAAATTATTATTTCGAAAGCGATTAAAAAATTTTCATTGTAATGACATAAGTTCTATAATGACTTCGTGTTGATTTATTAATCATGCATTGCTTATCTTAACTATTAAATATTAAAAAATGTTTACTGCTGTTTTTAATTAAACGTTTGTGTTTTTTCTCGCTTTACTCACATTTAATCCAAGTTTCTTCTAATTCATATTTTTGGATCAATCGAATTTTTATTGTGGTCCGGTTACCCTCGAATCGAACAAGTTCCATTGTGCATATATAGAAAATAAATAAATAAATGAAAAAATAAATAAATAAAAGAGGTTCAAACCTTTAACACCACATTATCTAAGCTCGATAATGTTTTGGGTTTGATTCTTCTGTCTTCGTCTGACTTGATTGTATCATCGGTCATGTTCTGCGCTTACCGATTTTTACATCACTCAATTTGCAAAAAGAATGCAAGCCAAATAAAATCTATGTTATAAAAGTATTTCCTCACTTGTTAAAATTAAGAATGCAAGCCAAATAAAATGTATGTTATAAAAGTATTTCCTCACTTGTTAAAATTAAGAATGCAAGTCAAATGAAATCTATGCTATAAAAGTATTTCTTATCTTGTTAAAATTTTAAAAATACTTTATTCAATAATGTCTATTTGATTTTCAAACTATTTTTTTTTCTTTGAGCTTTATATTATTTTCAAAAAATTATTCTAGATTAACATACAAAGGATAAATAACATACGCACAAAAAATAGAGTTAATGTAGTCGCAATGCGCGTATGTTCAAGCTCAGTAACTAAATCATTGAAAAGTTTTGTTGCGAAATATGCTTAAAAATACTTATAAAAATTTATCAAAATTAGAGAAAGAATTGTACGGTAATAATTTTTTTTTTTGAATTTTAAAGTAGTGTAAAAATGATGTTCGTGCAATACATAATATGCTCCGAAGTTATTGAGAAAAACATTAAAATTTCGATTAATTCTTAATTAAAATCTATTAAAATTTTGAAAAACCTTTTTTTACTGAATGCATATTACAAAAAGTAGCTCACACTGTGAAATTTAGGAGCTCAGACTAACGATCTGCTCTGTAAATGTTTTGAACGCATTACAACATTATTCAAGCCCTATGTATTTATTATTATCGATATTTAAAATGCTGCATTCAGTAGACCAAGTAGAAAGGAAAGAGAAACAGAGTATGTAAAAAAATGTTTATTAAGTATAAGACAAAGGTAAAAAAAATAGTGTGGAATCTTCACGTTAGATCTTCGCAAATAATGCAATCGTAACCTTTGCGATACGAGTTCACAGTTTTGTTCTTTCCATTTATCGCCGATAGATGGCAGCCCTTTCTTAGCCAGCCTGGATGGACCCAGCTTGGTATTTGCATATCACAGTTTTCACATCATCACCATCGCGTTCCAGGGTGGGATGGTATCGTATATATAAGGAATTTACGAAAGTTCCAGGAGAGCACTAGAATATAAGATAACAATAAAATCATTCAAAGAAAAAAAGCGAAAAACTAATTTAAAAAGAAAAGGCAAGACTAACAGGAAATGTAAATATAGCATAACTTTTAATGTTTTTTATGATTCAAGCAATGCTTCAAAGTATTGTTAATTTTTAGGATTTACCAGTTTTTATATCAAAACAATTCTTAAAACCAATACCGCACTCTGAAATTATTTAATCTTTAAAAGGGTCAGGTAATGTTAAAAAAAAAATCCTGACGGGAAATCGGAAGGCAAAAGAGGATTCTTTTTGTCCAGAGGTATGAGGGGAAAAAATCCCTCTCCACCAATTCCCACTTTAATTTCATAAGTGTAAGAGCTATGAGAATGAAAGGGGGTGAGAAGGTGGAAGAGGACCCAGATAGCAATTTTAGTTTGCTGCAAAGTTGCAGCATTTTTGCTCTGCAAAATCTGCAAGCTTGCAACAAATTTGATATGACAAGAGTGCAAGCTTGAAACAAGCTTGCAGCATGTTAACGTGAGCTTCGAAGTCACCACGCGACGAACTTGCAGCAAGCTTGTCACGTCAAACTTATTGCAAACTATAGCAAAAACAGAGCGCGAAGACAACCTCGGATTAGAACTCTCGACCTAGCGCTTGCTGACCTGACGCTCTAAACCACTCGGCCAAATAGACTGCGAGAGGCGAAGATAGATTGTGCTAATAGATCGAGCATACGATTCATTTTAAACTCTTTTTTTCTTGATTTCCTTAATTTTTAAATTTTGTGTTGAGAACATGATTTGAAATCAAAGAGAGAGCGATTTTCGCTAATAACTACGTTTTGCTAGTAGAATAAATTATGAAATTAGGGTTCAAAAGTAATTACTTTTAAAATGGGACAAAATGTAAGTTATTATTTATTTCAACAAACATTGACTGTTTTTTAGGTTTAATTTTGTTTATAAACGTTAAAATTTCAACATTAAGAAAAAGGTGATATAGTTTTCTTTAAAGTGCGAGTTCCATATTTAGTAAAAAGATGGAAAATGTTTCAATTTTTTTTTTATAAAAAAAGTTAGTTTTTTCACAAATTATCATTGATTTATTGAATTAATAAAAAGAAGGACGGTCTAGGAGATGCTCTTAAAAATCGGATGTTTTTTTTAAACAGAGACAAAGATAATTATCTCTTATTGTGTTATCATCTTTGCAGAAAGCTTGTTTTGCAAACTCACAGCAAGCTTGCATTGCAAGGAGGGGTGGAGCTAGTTGTCACGGCGAACTTGTGGCAAACTCGTTTTGCAAGCGAGGGTGGCAATTCTGCATTGTTAGTTTGCCACAGTTTCGCTTCAAGTTTGACGCGTCAAATTTGCCATGACAAGATAATATCAAGTAAAAATCAAACTTGCTGCAAACGTACGTGCTGTCTGGGGAATGCCTCCAACAAGGTGTCACAAGCAGGAGTGGCTTTAGAGTTCGCCTGACAGAAGGCAGGGTCTCCCCGACAGGGGCCATGACCTGCTGTACAAGGAGAGAGTCGTAATGATGACCCTCTCAAATTTTCTCCAGATCTTTATTTATCTATTAGTTGAATAGTCTATTCGTGAATGGGGTACAAAAATTTGCCCCGACGGGGGGGGGGCACAGCAGCCAGACAGAACGTCGCCCCATGCCCCTGTGCCTGTAACCATTACAGTTACTGAACCAGTTGACAGCATCCCGATAGATTGGCCCTGGTCCCCCCGGACCCCCCACTGGCATCACTCCTGCTCACAAGAACTCGATAATAGGGGGTTAAAAATCACTTTTCAGCCCATAACTTCCGAGGGATTGTAGCTATTGAAAAACTTTCAATACAGAAGTTATTTGTTATGATGAGGCGATAACTCGCTTAATTTGAATGATCTCTTTTCAATTGTGAGTGAATAATGGACAAATTAAAATTTCAATCTTCCCCTCCCCACTCCACATTTACATCCACTTTGAGCTAGATGGCCATACTATGTTGTAGACTGATATTTTCACTCTCCCTATAACACGTGACTCGCTAATTCAAAAGCAATCAAAATTACTCCAGTCATCGCGTTCAGAAGACAACATGGGCAAAACGGAGGCTACTCATGGCAGTACTCTCAACATCAAGATCGATCTGTCTAAATCTTGCCTTAAAAGAAGATCTCAAAAAGTGTCCCCTGGAAATTTGGCTGGATAGATGGAACCTTTCGGAGACGGACGGCGAACCTTCATTTTCGTACCTCAAGTTAATATTAATCGAGCCCCATTCAGATCAAAAATCAATCAGTTCATCACAGGACATGGGCGCTTCGTGGCCTATCTTCAAAGGTTCGGTTTATGTTCACACGATCGTTGAGTTTGCGGTGATAAAACTGATCCAGACCACTATGCAACAGATGGCCCAGTGACAAAGCCCTTTCGACTTGGTGTGAAAATACTGTCCAAAACAAAAGATCCCTGGCACGACTCATGAATATTATGAAGATCCTACATGAACGACCCCAGTAGCATAAAGCTATTGTACAATATTATACGATATTGAACAATATTCGCAATATTGTACAATATCATATAATATCGAACAATATTGTATAATATTGTACAATATTGTATAATATTGTACAATATTGTGTAACATGTTGTGCCACCTGGGGAAGGTGTGATATTATCATTGATTAAGAAAGACTTTTCTCGCTTCCACCAGCAATTAGTCATTCATTGCAGACTTTTTCAGTTTACTTTATGTGTTAATTATTGTTGTTTTAATTTTATTTTTTTTCTCCTTTATGTAATGCATCTTTACTTTCAGAGGGTTTTGTATAAACCTAAACCGTATCTGGTCGGTTCCCCCCTGGTGGATTAATAATAAGAAGAAGAATGGGCAAAGCGTTAATATACAGTCTAGATCTTGGTGATAGTCAATTTTTTAATTAACCGTCATGCCAATTAACATGATTGCTTCAGGCTCGTTCACACTGCTGGACGGAAGATGCAAAAGCGAAGAATTGATCAATCGGAGATGCTATGGAATGGCTACTCGCCTCTGAATTTTCTGTAACAGCTTCCTTGATTTGTTAGTTCTTTGTCCTTGTATCTTCAACAAGGGTGGCGCCAGAGGGGGGTCCGGGGGCCAGGGCCCCTCTGTCGGGGATGCTGTGCCCTCCCGTCGGGGAAAATTTTTGTACGGGGTATTCAACTGTAGTTGATAAATAATAATCTGGTGAAAATTTGAGACCAATTTCTTTACCCCCCGCCCCCCCCCCCCGTCGGGCAAACTCTAGCGCTATTCTTGATCTTCAAAGCGGCATTGTGAACGAACCTTAACTAAGAAAAGATACTTATTGACCACTAGTTTAAGGCACTTGTAAACATGGCAGTCGAACGGTTCGCGAACCGCTCGCGAGCCGTTCCTCGAAACGTGTACGAGAAAATAATTTTCACGACGAATCAACTGCGAATTACGTGAAAGCAGCAAATCTAATTCGAATCATTAACCCTCCAGCAGTCGCGCGTATGCACCAGGTACTTATATCGTGCATCGTATTACATATTTATGTCGCGTTTTTTTTCAAAAAAATAAATGAAACTTATTTATGTAGCCTGCATTTATTAGCTCACAATAAATTAAAGATTATATAAATAAAAAGGGCACTTAAAGGAAATAAGTATGTAGTAGGATGCACAATATAAGTATCTCCTGCGTACACGCGACTACTGGAAAGTTAATCATCGTTTGTCAGTCTCCAATGGATCGGGGAGAAAGGAGTCTTTGTAAACGCATTGACCAGGGTCGTATTTACACATTTATAAGTCCTAAGTCAAAGCATATTCTGCGTCCCCTCTCAAAAAAGTTATATATATATATGTGTGTGTGTGTGATATTTTAATTTTTTAACTTTCCTAAATAATCTTAACGACACCTCATTTTAAATACTTCTACTTACATCATAATTAACGCACCACAACTTTCTTTTCAAATCACGAGGTTCTAAAGGGGAAATTCCCTCTTCTGGGTACTTAAGCGTTCTGCGCATTCATTTCTGCCTTTTTTCACGCCGGCATGTAAGCTTTCAACAACAACGCGCCGCTCGGGCGTAAACTTCTGAATACTGGTCATGGAGCTACATAAAGATTAAGTACTTTACCTACGAAGAAATAACGCCTGATGCCTCAATAAAAGAAGATTTAAGCAAAAATGGTATCTTCTATGATCAAAATGGACTGCCTTTCACCTTTTTAAAGCCTGCTCTTATATATATATATATATATATATATTATTGCAAAAGTCTATCTGTGGGTGTACGGTGTAGACAGTCCAACACGCAGGATAATGGAGATTGAAGGTTTATTTACAAATATGCAGGAAAACACGTAGCACAGGTACAGGAAGCAATAGTTCTTGCACAGATTACCAATGTAAACAGACAACAATTCGCAGGTAATAACAGTTCAGCACTTTGTTATCTAACAACACAAACAGTCAGCAAATAACTAGTAACGACAATAACTGCACTTTCAATAGTGCTCATCTCACCAGCTTCCTAGCTCGCACTGCGGAAGAAACTCTCAAGTCGTTCCCAATGGATCAACACACACGTCTGATATAGACGCGGTCTTTATATACCCTCTCCGAGAGGTCGTGACGTCACATGGAGTTTTGTCGTATATTCTGGTGTATCTTCTCTCTTAATAGAAATATCGAGAAGATTCTAGCACCTTTGAGATCCCATATTTCGTCGCCATATTCACCCTATACTTATCCCTGTAAAACTCTCTTCCCAACCATAAGACTCACATTGCTGGGAAGCGACTTTCCATATTTGTAACACTATATCATTTTCAATTAATTATACAATTGTTTATTTTTGGAACATATAAGCACTTAAAATGATCTTTATTTTTTTTGAATCATATGAAATTTTTAATTTTTTACTAACGACTTATGAAATAACATTAACGCCTACAAAAATACTCCATTGAATTCTTTGAAAGCGTCTGAAATTCCTACTCGAATTTTTTCAATCTATTTCAATCCAAAGACGTTCAAGGGCAAAAGACGATAACCAGAAGACAAAATGAAATGAATTGTCTAATATATTAAATGTAACGAATGTAAATTTAAGAATCATAATTTTATATGGCGTTTTCAAAATATTATTTAAAGATTTGTAAATATTTGGTTGTTATTTCTTCTGCTTATGCGCCTCCTGAAAGCTGCCCCCTAGCCCTTGGCCTAGGTTGGCCCTATGGAAAATCTGCCCTGGCATTGGAACACGCCTTGGTTTGGAGATTTAAACTTGTAGGTTCAAAGGAAGTTCGTGGGGAACGGCGAACGTAACTCGGACGCGACCCAACGTGAAGTGCAAATCTCTTTCTGTTCGCCGACAGGATTTGTTCCAAAGCGAACGAACGCTCCGTGAACTGTTCGCACCCCATAAACGTGAACAAAACCTCGCTTTAATATTAGGAATATTTATAATGTTGGGGAAATAAATAGAACATTATTGAAACTAGATTTAACTATTTTGTATAATATTGCTCCATATTAAAACCCAATATTGAGAAATATAGGAAAAGTCTTACATTTTACACTGTTTCAATATTGTAACACAATATAATGCAATATTGATTTTTCGAATTTTACAATATTGAACAATATAATGTGCTACTTGGGCAGCTGACGCCTTCATTGCACGCCTTAAGAGAAAGACAACATACCGTATGTTCCTTGCAACTTCCACAAGCATCGGGTGATACAGTTAATGTGTAGGAAGTTCGTCTCCTGTCTCCTCGGAGGGTGCACTCCCGAGTGGCCTTCGGTCCGATTTGCACGACCCCTGAGAAAGGCTCAACGAAGTTCATCTTGAACACCATCTTGCCAGTGTCGCATGACAGGCTAACTGGAAAGGAAAACAGTCAGTAAGTTGTACTTTAGTCTACAAAACAATGAGTTTAAAATCTTTTACCACTTGCGCATTCCCTTTAAAGCAATTCCTATGAAGACAGACACACTATTTTTACTTTTTCGTATATGTAATCAAGCAGTTAGTCACGAATAGTCGAAAAACTCGCCCGGATGATTTCCACTAATCTCTCTGTTTTAGACCTCTTTAAGACCGAAACACATGTTTTTGGAATTACATCTGTCGATGAGCATGTTGACCCTGAAACGGTATGAGCTAGACGAATGAAATTGGTAAATAGTCTTCACACTACAATTATACTGTCTGTCCGCCACTAGAACTCTGCTCCCCAAGTTGTCTCGATGACGGCTGTCGCTATAGCAACTGGTTATGTTAAGGAAGATCCTTTCTAATAGGAGGAATCCGATGGAACTTGGGGTTCTATTTTATTCTTGGCGCCAGTACATCATTCGTGAACTCCTACCTACTCGAAATGGATTCCTCCTACGATAACCTGTTTTTATATCTACCGCCGTCAACGAGACAACTTAGCGAGAAGAGTTCTCGTGGCGGACAGATAGGAGATTTCTATTCAATTTCGGAAGAAATTTGGCAAAGGGAAGTCTGTCTGTTCGTTCATGTACATGTGAACACGATAACTCAAAAACAGAACTATATGGATATATTAAATCTGACATATGGTTTTGTCACAAGACTTGTAGATCCATATCAAATTTTGAACCAAATCCATCCTAAAGTTTACATGTCTGTTCGTGTGCATGTGAACGCGATAACTCTTAATTGCTAGAAACCAGATAAATGAAATTTAGTATGTGATATTTTCAGCAAAATTGCAGATCAGCACCAAAATTTGCACCAAATCGGTCCACGGAAAGAGGTACGATTCCAAAATGCCTGCTCGATTCTCTTCGCTATATACTGAAGCCAAACACAACGAGCCAAGTTGTCGAATTATGCGAAGGTACAGCATACCCACAAAACTAGGGCAGAAATAATTCATTTTCTTCTTGAAAACGATGTAAAAATGAATGTGTAAATCTATAAAAAATTAAAATTTTACAATTGGTGCTGCCATCTGTTGTCTTTATTTGATACTAAAAGCGTATTTCTTATAATAAATCATATAATCATAAAAAAAACCCTACTGCCTGTGTAAGGTTTGGTTAGTTAGTTATATTAACGTCCCGTTTTGAAGCAACACGAGAGCTATTTTGGGACGGACCTCGTAATTTTGAACCACGGTCAGATGACGAGGACGGCAACTGACGGCACCCCCCTCTCCAAACTTCCACGCCACACCAACGGACCGGCTTCGCCGTGTGTATTCTCAAAGATGAAATTAATATCCAGAACTATCTATTTAAACTGAACACCTTCAACTCGGTATTCCAGGCAGAATTAGCCGCAATTGAATTCGCAGTCAACTGGGCTGTCAAAGAGAAAGTGAAAGTCAACATACATACTGATAGCCTCTCTTCGATATCTGCCATTAATAGCGCAAATACCAGATCTGAATTCGTTAACAAAGTAAAATCAAACATCTTTAGGGCAAAGAACATGGTCGGCCTTTCCTGGGTTAAAGCCCATGTGGGAATTCCTGGAAACGAATTGGCCGACCAACAAGCCAAATTGGCCATAACATCCGGTGAGAAATTTGTCATTCCTGCTCCCTACTCCCACCTCAAAGGCCTCCTAAAGAATTACATAGTAAACGAATGGAATGAATACTGGAATAGCTACGATTCAGCTTCGGGAATTAGGGTGATAGGTTACATTAATCAGGTAAGCCCAAAATTTTTAATCCATAATAAGTTTTTAATATATTTTCTCAGTGGACATGGTCCATTCCCATCTTACCTTCATTGCTTTAAATTCTTAGACTCTCCACACTGTATCTGCGGAATGTTGGGTGATGCAGATCATTATATCTTCTCCTGTTCCCTCACCAAAGAGTTCCATCTAATTAAACCCGCAGATGAACACAAAAAAGCGTGGTTTAACAATCTCTTAACAAATAGACAGGCTGTCACCAAAATGGAAGGCGCTTTCAGGACCAGCAGGAACATTTGCGATACACTGACCCAGGAGAGAGACCATAACTGACTCCAATGATATCTTGAGGGTCCGTGTTACTTCTATCTTATCATATTGAAAGACTGTTTTTACTCTTTTTATCTTTTACCATTTTCCCAAGGACTTTTCACTTGGCATCTCCTCTCAGGATTGGTTTTTATTTCACACTTTCTACAGTTCAGCATTCTGTGCTCCTGACTTCCCGCCTGCTGAGTCTTTCATTTTTTTTATTATTTACATGAGTTGAGCTTTTAAAGAAATACTTTTTATTTTTTTTTATTTAATTTTTCACTGAATGACAGTTCTATAGGTTTATAGCGCTCTCCACTTGTTTTTGCGTGTTTTTTTTTAACTTATTGTACCCTGTCGGTTCCTTGGTGTGGGATTCTCTCGGCGCCCTATGGCAGCTATTGGTCCATTGGCCCCGACAATAGATGACTGTTCCAATTCCCGAGTCTCTCCGCAGTTCTGGAAACCTGTTGCCACGTTGTCAATGCCCTAACGTTGTTTAGATTTTTTTGGGGGGATGGGGCTATGCATTCTACTTTTTGACCTTGTTTTTATTTTTAGACCACAAAATTTCATTCCTTTTCCTCTCCCATTGGCCGTTTTTATCCTGTATAGGACATAAAGTAATTTTTAACTTGCGCAGTTTTACTCAAAAAAACATTCTGTAACTGATAATTTGATATTCCCTTATACGCGGGACGTGCATTACCGTTGACTAACGGAATTTATTCCTCTCTATCTCAGAAGTAATTTTTATTATTATTATTAATTTATGTATTTTTAATTCTATGTTTGGTACAGTTTCTATCTGTGTTTTGTGTGTCGTTTGATGTGTAATATTGTTTGTGTATGTTTTGTTTTTATATTATGAGGTTTCAAAATATTTGACCTTTTTATATATCTGATTTTTACTGCTTTTTCTGTGTTCATTTTTTTTGTTTGTTTCTTTTTCAATACTTATCTATTTTTATATATTTTTACTGTTCCTTGTTTGCCCGAGCAGTAATTCAAGCTATTTTCTCCCCACCGAGGTGGGTCGAACCATGTTTACACTCCCAGCTCTCTTGTATTTAAAATTACTGCCCCTGTTCGGGCAATGCCTGTATCATTTTTTTTTACTGTACCCAATAAATCCCGTCCTCCACATGCTGGTGGAGGTCTCCCCACTGGTCCTCTACCGGCCTTACACCCTTTTTGGGTAGGCCGGGCCAGTGTGGGTATTTTTACGCCACACCAACGGGAGGACGTTTGGCCACTACGTATGATTTAACGTGCAACAGGCCCCATACACGGCGGATCTTCAGTGGAATCGGGTCTCGAACCTGGAGCCCTCCGGCCCCAAAGCCGAGACCTTACCACTAGGCCACCGCGGCCGCCTGCGTAAGAAAAAAGTTCTTAGAAATGTGATTTTGTAAGGAAGCCACTGCGCCTGAAAGAGTTAAGTCACAACAAATGTCAACCACATTAGACGACAAGAGTGGTGAAGTTAGCGCATGTGACAATTCCATTGGCCGAATTTCAGTTGAGTAGTAATTAATCGATTCCAAGAACAATGTGGTTTATAAAGTCAACGTATTCTGTATGTCTAAAATTCAAAATGTTCGTGATGTTCTATTGAAAGTTTCACAATTGCTATCTGCAAAGAATGGCAATAAAAATGCGTGAGTGTTTTTAAATCTTAAAAATATTAAAAGTTATTTGTAGACGACTTTTAAACAAATAAACATGCTGTTCGTCGTACTTAGTTTCTCCTAAACAAGATACTGTCATAAAAGCAAGAATTTCTGACTGCCTTTTTGGTATATATTTTCGATAAGAGTAGCATTTCAAATAAGCTTCAATAATTTACTCTCAAGTTATTCCTAGGACGTAAAAGTGGAGAATTTTGGCTTGACTAACTATAGAACAAGGGTGTCCGGAACGCCGTTTCGGCACTACTTTCTTCACAAGTAATAAAGAAAAAAAATTATGGAAATTCCCTTAAAACAGCGCGATTTTTGTCACCCATGTGAGAGCGTTCCTGCACTGCTTATTTTGCGACCACACAACTGCAATATAACTACAGCTCATTAATTACATCAATAAAAATTCTTATTGCCTGTGAATTCTTTCTATAATATAACTAAAAGTCATTGTGGGTATGTGGCTATGTTCCACATCTCCACCTAAACCAATGGACTGCTTTCAACCAAATTTTGTACTCTTATTATTCAAAACAAGGGTAAGACACTTATGAACTTTTTAAAGTCCGAAAGTTAATTAAACAATCAGTTAATTAAAAAATTAACCGAATCCGTTTTTTCGCCGTAACTTCAGAGTAAATAGTCTGACAAAAAATATTTTTATACCATCTTTAAATTTAATTTTTTTTTCCTTTTCAAATTATACCAACTTTATTGCCGTGCAATTTTCCCTTTAAATTTTATGGATTTTTAAACTTTTAAAGAAATTGAATACTTGCAAACGGTTTTGAAACAAAGCATTTTTAGTGATACTTCGTTTCTAGGCAACGGTGAAACTTTAAACAAATTTCTTTTTATTTCACTGTCAACATTAAAAGGCCTAAAAGTTAATTAAATTTTTAGTTAATTAAAAATTAAACAAGGTTTTCAGTTTTTCCATGATGTATTTCGAAAGTTTTATGTTACAAAAACTATTTTTATACTACAATAAAGTTTTAAAAATAGCTTTTCAGTGATACAAATTTCATTTGCGTTCAAATTGTTGCTCTCATTTAAATAATTAAAAAAATCAATTGTGTATAAAATTCACTATTTGTAGCTATTGCTAGAACATATAAACGAAAATTCTGGAAGAATACTAAAGAAAAGTTTAAAAGCAGACGATTCCTAATTTTTATCGGGAATAACTATTGATCTGGTTTATTTAACGCTTTTTATTTATGAAAATTTAACTATTTAATTAACTTTCCCGAAGCATTCGTCAAAACCCATCTTATGCCTCACTATGAATGGACGAAATTCGAAGTAAAAACGTTTCAGACGGTAAAGGAATTTTTATGTATTATTATTTTCTACAGAAAAATAGATTTTCATTAAAAATATTAGACATAGAAGTATTTTAATCCCGTGCAACGCCGGGCATAACAGCTAGTGTGAAATAAAATAAAACAACTGTTATCACTTTCAAAATGAAACTTAATTAAAGATTTTCATAAATGATACTTACAACGAAAGGAAAGTTTTAGAAAAGACCGACATCTGTGTACTCCCCACGACTTTTTCGTATTCTTGCACAATATGTCGCGTTTTGCGTTAAGTTTCGTTGCATACTGAAGAAATCGAGTATGCATTTTTTTTAATTTCTTCCCTTTGACCGATTGCGTCCAAAATTTGATA
>BGPR01034606.1:0-16388 GCA_013235015.1 Araneus ventricosus
TCCTAAGAACGAAGAAAAACTTTTAATGGAAATCCTAATTGAATATTCCTCTCTCTATCCCTTTTCATGTTCATATTTCAAAGCTACCACTAAAACCCGTTACATCTTATTGATTCCACCAAGATTTACTTCTTTCCACAGCGGGACATCGAGGGATAAAAGGAAATTAACTCAATAAAAGAGCAGCACAGGCGAAAAGATGATAAAGACGCCTTTAAGTTAGAGATAGAAAATTATTATTGCTACTTTTTCAGCAGATTTTTATTCTTCTTCCTTTGTTTTACCTCGGAAATCGGTTCACAGTTATAACTCTCCACCAGGGCTGCCAGGCGCCGAATGGGAAAATAATGCCAAAGTTATTTAAAAATGTAGCCAAAAAGTGCCAATTTTTGATGGCTTAGCTCAGGGCTTCTGCAACTTTCCCCACTCTACCGTTTAATCTGCGAAAAAAGTTTCACGACACCATCCGTGCAGTAAAAACATTTAGACGCCCAAAGTATGCTTATAAGTTGGAAAATAAAATAGGAGAGTGAAACATTAATCTGTGCTAACAATGGAAGCGAATGTCTGACTGTCTGTTGACGCTCTACAGGCCAGACCTTTGGGGGTACGAACCATTTCCGCATATGCATTCCATTAGAAAAAATAATTTGTTTTTGTTCCCTCTACTAAAGACACGGACTTTTCGAACTTCAATTCAGAATGTTCAAATCTAGAACGCATAATCTGAAACGTTGCCATCCCCCTCAAAAATCGTGAAAACAAAATAGCTAATTATAAATATTTTTAAAAAATATAAAAGGAGCGAAGGAAGCATAAATAAAAGTTTTTCTATTACTTTTAGCATTTTACCTTCTGGCTGATTCAACTACATTGGCCATATTAAGGAGGCTCTACTTTAAGTATATACAAGTTGGAAAGAAGAATCCTTCAGAAAAATAACGTGTTAAAAATTAAATCTATTTATTTTTTGAATGCGCACTGTTTACTAATGAATATAAAAAGGGACAATCTAGAAAATTTAATTCAAATACGGGACATATTCTTAATTCTGGATTATTTTTCTCGGAAGAGACAACGAGTTCAAAATCTGATCCAGCTTTTTCGAGACATATGGTACCTTTAACTGTATGCTAAAAGCTAAAAAAGAGAATTCGCTTTCACTTACATAAAACTAATAATTTTACTAACATTTTTTAAAATTTAAATGTATTAAATCTTTCTTTAATTCAAAGTTTTTTTATTTACAAGTAAAATCAGGGACACGTTTTCAATTTAGTACAAACAAACAGTCGAAATTTGAGTCTCTTTTAGCTTATTCGGACCTTTGGACACCTTACCGCTATTTGACTTTTCATTTTTGTCAGATAATTCAGAATCATACTGCATTTATTTGGACTCATGTGGAGGGAATATCTTTGAAAAAAAAAGCGTAATACAATGAAAAAGAGAAGTGGGTGTGGAAAAAAGGGAGCAAACACTTCAGAATTTGCTTGAACGCCATGCGTTACAAGCATGAACATGCTGTTACTAAACATTCAGATATCGTACATATAGTGCTTTCATTTTACGATGTTGCGAATAAATTTATTATTGTCGTACTGTTTTAAAATTAGCCTGTTTCTCTGCCACACCCAATATTTTTCTGCTGTTACTTCGTATACGATAAAGTAACTAATGGGCGTTTGATGCTTTCTCGTATGACGCAACATGCCTCGCTTCGTGCTTCATAGCGAAGAAAACAGAATATGCATTTTGGTTTTCTTCCCTTTGACCAATTGGATACAAAATTTGATACAAATCGACAATTTTGGTTTCAAGACCTCAATCCGAATTGAATTTATTTAGCTCGAGCTACCATGTTCATATATATACGAATAGGATGGCCGCAGTGGCCTAGTGGTAACGTCTCGGCTTCAGGTTTGAAGGGCTCCAGGCTCGAAACCCAGTTCTGATATATGTGTTCCTGCCGTGTATGCGGGCCTGGAGCACCTTAAATCTGGCGAGGGTCAAAGGCCCTTCCACGAAAGTTTGGTTAGGTACCATCTCGTCACTCATGGATACCGTCCTCGTGGAGACACGTCATTGAATACCATTTAAAATTACGAGGTTCGTCCCAAAATAGTCCTTGGGCAAAACGGAACTTTAACCTAAATATACTAAACTAATGTCAAAATTTGATATGGATCTATAGTCTGGTGATAAAACCATTCGCCGAATTTCATCCAAGTAGCTCTTTGCGTCTGGAGTTATCGTGTTCACATGCAAACGGACCCTTAGAATTATTTAATCCAAAATTCGATAAAGATATACAGTTTTAATGTAAAGAACCCATACCAAATTAAGTTCGTCTAGCTTGTTTCTTTTTGATATCTTGTTAGACAGACATGTTAGGAAATTCTGCGCTTAAGCTATGAAATAACTTGCATTCATTACTGAATTAATATTGTCTCTCGTACTTTTTTCTCTAAGATTCGAAGCATTCTTTCTTGAAGGTTTGACGTCGTTGCTTTGAGCTAGTCACTTCACTTGACATCTAAATTCAGAGCTATTTAATCGGAATCGTATGACGTTGCATATACGATAACCTCAACTGATATGTAGACCTACTGAATGTTAGCAGAGTATATATGCTTATCTTTACATGTGTTTTTAAGAGGAAGCCAAGCCGTAGCAGCTGTCGCTTACACTGTATTTGCAAGATGTAGTTATAGTAGGACGAGCACCCACTATGTAATGTGGAAATATCGTAACTGTAAATATGTTCTGAAAGTGTGATCGTCCTAATAAATGTATTTTAACTTTTTTTCGTCATTCCTGATGTAACTGGATTGCACTATTACTCATTACAATTCTACTGCAAAGGGCCAGGAAGGTTTTAGCCTATCATCCCAGCAGCTTTTTCATAACCAGAGTTATAAGTCAAGCGGCCTGTCTCTAATATAAGGATTATGACCTTTTCGGATCCAAATAGAATAAAGGGTCATTCGCAAGCTCGCTTTTTCCTAACAAGACATAATTCCAAAAATATTTTTTCCTACTGATCGTGGTCTAAAACGTGGAGATTCACAAAAATTTCGTGATTGGATTTTCTAAAGATTATAATAGTTTTCCTTTGCATTTTTCGAACGAGATAGTAACAATTACGGAAGAGATGTGAGTAAAAATGATCGAAACATATATACACATTGATGTACGATTTATTTAAAAAAAAACATTGAAGATGCTCAATTATAAATTTAAGCCTGAATAAAAACTTCTTAGTTCAGATTTCACAAATTTTACCTTAAAAAGGCCAATATGGCAACCCTGCTCTCTCGAACGAAATCTTCTCCTCTAGATCGATTTATTATTCGTTACAGTGTATCTTTTCCCCTCCAGGCGGCGCTAGGGGTTTCTGCTTATTGTTCAAGATGGCTGCTTCCACAGCAGACGACATCATTTGTTTTCCCGCGCGTGACGTAAGACTTTCTCAGGTTGCAATTACATCCGCTCGACGCATATTAGCTCTTTAAAACTGCAAAAGCCCATTATTTGCGCTGGTATCGAGCACAGCACATTGTGAACGGGAGCTATTTCGTTTGAATATTAAACTCATTTATCAAAAGTTCTTCTTCCTTATCGTTATATCACGAAGAATCTACATCCTCTTCTTTATTTTTTTTGTGTATTCTTCCTTGGCCCCTTAATGGATCGACTTCTTTTTGAGGAGGAATTGAAGTTGCAGTTGTTTTTATTTCATTTTTAAACTTAGGGGGATAGATACGCTTTTTGTGTTATTTATTTACTTGTTCTTGAGGGGGGAAGTTCCTTTACTTCGAGCGAGAAAAGAAATGAATTCTTGATTTCATCTCAGGGGGTAAATTTCTCAGTAAAAATTCTTTTTCGATGCACCGTAATCTCTTTCTTCGGATT
The DNA here is from genome assembly GCA_013235015.1 of Araneus ventricosus. NCBI lineage: Eukaryota > Metazoa > Arthropoda > Arachnida > Araneae > Araneidae > Araneus > Araneus ventricosus. The sequence goes on from BGPR01034606.1 coordinate 3,916, forward strand.
TCGCTGCTTCTAATCGATTTCTGTGGGCGGTATCGAGCAATAGATTTCAACCAGGGTAGACGATGACAAATCGCTCCGATGTTCGGGGAAAAGATCTGGGGAAGTAAAAGACTGGAGTTGCGTTCGAGGATAATTATTTCGAATCATTGTTTTGCCAGAGAAAGATGTTAGGTGTTTTATTCCAAATCGAACTTATTTCAATACTTCTTATCAAATAAACTTGCATATTTTGTGGCTTGTAGCCTTTTCCTTGTTCTTGGTAACGATTCAGTACCTGAAGTTTTCCGCTCTGCATAAGGCCTCTATCGATTTTGTACCAGTAACACAATGAGATTTCATTCTCCTCCCGCAGCTAATCTATGAGAGGTCGTAATCCCTCTGTAGATAGTTTGTATGTCCTATTTTGGTAAACTGCCATGTGTGTGTGATGGAGTAATAAGACGTACGCTGCCCCAAAAGAGATTGGAAGGGACGATAGATCTTGTCTTGCAATGAAAGATCTGGGAATGAAATGAAATGAAATCAAGCCCTTTTTCAATCTTGACCCTTTTCAATCTTGTCTTGATTTGAAAAGGGGCAAGCATCTTCCGTTTTCTCCACCTTAACTCTTAAATGCCCTGTGCTGCCTTTAAGCAACATACCCAATTTTGTCTTCTAAAATATTGAGGATAAGACTGAAGCTATAATGCTTGTTGTTGCCAATACGATACAACTGAAAATGTTAATTAAAGCAATTTACAACATATATATGGCAGCCTGAGTTCTGATGAAAAATAAAAATAAATTGATGTTCTACACTTGAGGCTGGATCTTTTTTTGCTTTCTTGTAAGATTGAGAATACCATATTTTACACTGCAATGTTGAAGGAAATTCCTTATCCGTACTTCTTAAAACTCATCTGCGTTTGATATTATAGAATTTTATCAAGGAAACGTTTTCTCAACTAAAGTCCAGTGTTGTCGATTGGTAATAAACTATTTTTAAGCCGTAAACCATACTTAAAACAAAATAGGATTTTTAAAGTATTTTTCCCATGTTTTAAATAAGAAATGAAGGTAAAAAAAATTTAAAATCAATTTTTAAAAGAAACTGGGCATTTAAGGGTTAATTCTCGTTTTAAGAAGATATCTTGAACACTAATTTGATTCGCATACAGCTGTAAGTAAAAGGTTAATGAACTCTATGTTTCCTAATTTCCTGCGGAGTATATAGTGAGATTTCTTAACTCTTTGACTCCAACTTTCAAAAATTAATATAAATTTGAAAAAGGAAACAAGCAACAGCAATTCATCAGAATTTGCCCGAAGTATAATCTTATGCTTTTCATCCTAAACCTCTTGACCTAAGTATTTATTTAACCTCCTAATTAGAAGACCCATCCTATATCAGGACATACACTGATATTTCAATCCATATATGAACGTATCTTAGGTTTTCTGGGATAGTTAAGTAATTGTTGTCAAATTAGCTGTTACTTTGACTTAACACAAGATTTAAATATTAAAATCCCTGTAATTTGATGCAAAGATTATTCTTGGAAAATCAATTCCATTAGTATCAATTTCATTACCATAGTAGCAGTTGTGATCTTTACTTGCTATATTATCTTAATAAATTCAACTAGATATATACTCCAACTCGATAGAATTGCGGAATTTATTTGAAAAGAGATTAATTTACCAAGAACAAAATAAAAGTAATATAGCCTTCTTGCAGTGTAGTGGTGAAAATTTTTAAGGGATACAACATTACTTGTGGGTAAAGATTAAAAATGGCTCTTATAATGTTCCTGATGATTTCTATTACAATTAGGAAAGTCTACAGTTTCTGTAAACACACATGCAAAATTAAATATCTAGTTGTAACTTTCTAAAGCAGATAATGCCTATTATTTTATAAGATATTGAATTATGGAGTTACACAAAGAGGCGCGCAAATGTGTTGAATAAATCTCTAGAGGTAGGAATAAAACAAAGACAGATATGTAACTTCTCATAGATGCGATATATTATTTATTTTTAGTTTAGAAATAGTAATATTTTTATTTTTGATATCATCATATTTTATATTTTAATTCTTTCAGTATAGAATTTATTCCGGTTCTAATCAGGGTTGCGAATAATATTTTTCACCAGTAAAACTGGTGAGAAACTCTGACTCTCACCCTGACCCAATCATAAATTAATCTTCTGGTATATTTTGTCAACATAAATTCGTCCCATTCTTCAAATCATAGGTGTAAACGATATCTTTGACATTTTATGAAAAAGAATTGGTGATATCTTTGATATCTTACGAGGAAGAACTGATGATATCTTTTCAGTTGCAGACTTTGCATTCCTGATCCAGACATAAATCAGTATTTCGATCCGTTCTATCATCGAAAATTCATCTGATTCTTGGAAACCAAATTTTAAATGATATCATATGTATCATCTACGAATCCGTATATTTTAGAAAATCATGGATTTGTCACACGCACTTTCCATAAATACTATAGCATCTATAAACTTTCTCTCTTTTCTTCTGGATTTTTCGTGGCGAGAGGAGGCGTAATGCACTAGATGTTTAATAAAATAGCAAAGAACGAGCTAAATTCCAAAATCGTCTCCATTTTGCAATTATTTTACATGTATGAGCCGTTACAGCAGCAAAATAGTCAGTATCTATATATGTTTATACATAAATATATATGAGCATGTATAGGTACTAAATATTTCCGATCATACATAGGTATTGGGCATACATAGAACACTGTATCATTACCCGCGCATGCAACCTCAACGGCTACTGGGCATAAGTGATGCTTATATAGTATCCATATTATACTAGGTGATGTATACATAACTCGCATAATATGTATAATATATAATCAGTCATAGATAGGTATGTAACTGCTGAATATGATCTTCGAGAGTTTGACGTTTCCAGATTATCAGTTTGGGTAGAAGTAAATCCTTCGATTTTACTTTTGTAAGCTCCACTATTCTGCCTCTCTCACAAGATCTTATCGGCGATTTTTTAAAAGCAAAAGTCTAAAATCTATCAACGTATTATTTAGCTAAATTTTAATTCGACGATTTGCAGTGATGCAACATAGACAGCTACTTGAAAAAAGGCATAATTGCTAGAATTCTAGAAATATCAACAGAACGCAAGCAAATGAAATCGAAGATGAAGAAATATAGTTGCAGAATTTAAAATTTGCATTATTGTTTTCTACAATACAGACCGATGATCGCAAGGTGTTCTAAGTGCAATTTACAGCTAATCAACAAACATTATGTAGTTGTTTTTCAACTACTGTACCGGACGGTGAGTTGATTTAAATATTTCTGGGGGAAAACTCGTAATTTGGTAAAGCGTCAGATTAAACAGATGTTAATAGAAGAATCCAGATAAGAGGTGTTCAACAGAAAAGGCTTACAAAATTGTAGGTTTACAATAATAATCATGCTTTCTCTGAAAACTGAGATTACACTCATTGTAAAAAGTCCATCTCTATTATGCTTTTAAGTCTGTATACTTAATTTTGAATTTTGTATAAATGTTATTGCACTACGCATTTTTATGGAGTGATAGCTTTCATATTGAAGTTCCAAATACATACTCCATGTTAATATGCTGCATAAATTCGTTTCAGTTTTTTCATCCATTACATTTTACATTTCAATGGTGCATTCTTAATAACTAGAAAATCACCCGTCATGGTATGAAGGGTGCAAATTGCCTCTTCATTCGGGAGATTTCCCGTCACATTTGACGTGTTTAAATAGATATATATACGAGAGAAATGTTTAACATTGATTGAAAACAAATAAAATAAACATATGTATTATGACAGGAAACATTTTTTTTATTTACATATTTCTTTATTCAAAAAACCTCTTGGTAAACGACAATCCGTGTGAAGTCTTTTTCGTCGTTTATCAATTTTATTATAATTCAATAGCCATGAAATTCTTAGCTTGTCAAACGTAAGTTAAAACTTCAAAGGAATTCTTTTTCGAAATTCTAGTCAAAACAAAACACTTCTCTACTTGTCAAACGTTGCCAAAAAATATTATCAAATTATATCATCACGATTGCAATAAATAATCAGATGCATCGTGGCGTCCAAACTATATCACGCGCATGATATACCACTGGCGTAATTTACTACTTTCTATTAAAAACGGAAATTTGAAATATATGATTAATATAATTTAAAATCTCTCGGGAACTATTGATCATAGTGAGTTAAATTTTATATAAATCGATAACAAATTTTATTTCACTATTTTAGGAAAATTAAATTTGAAATTAGAACGACAATTACTCTTTTAAATTTAAAATTACTGAAATTTATGTTCTCTAACAATGAAATAATGCTGTTTAACGTCTCGCAGTGCTATGGCGCGAGTTTTATTTTTGGTGACGTCAGAGCGTTACAGAGAGACAGATCTGCGCTATTGTATTAGTAATGTATGGAATTCAAAGAATCTATGCTGTGTAATTCTTCATATTTCTGCACCTCAGAGGTAAAACTATTGCAAGTATGCATGCATTATCACTACAGCATCTTCGGATGGCAAAGTGCCGTAGCTGTAAGTCGAAAAGAACGAAAGATAACCGCTTTCAGAAAATAAATTGCGCATTGTAATACATTACTATCTGGAGCTTCTTTTGGCTTTCGTGAAAAATGTTAAAATTGTTACTTAGTTTACCTTTGACATACAGATTTAATTCTCAGATTTATGTGTGAATAATATCCTGTCCCTTTTAAATTACTTTTATTCAAAAGCGTGAATATCCGAAATCATATTTCTTCCCAGGAAGACTAGACCTTGAAGTAGATTTATTTCCAATGCAGCCATATTTTCTCAACGTCTCCTTTATGTCTAGTTTGCACGATTCGCTCGATTTTTGAAGCACCATCGAACACTAACACTATAAATAGTCAGCTCCTTTAAAAGCCGCTTCTCCGCACGGCACCGACGCGGGATTGTGCATGGTGAATTGATGAATTTTGAACAAACTGCCGCTCTTTCTGTCGCTTACCAATAAAGAGGTTATAAATCTTTATCGCTCCTTTTATAAAGATGCTTCAAAACAAAATGGAAATCCGTATTCAACACGAAATATACGCTGGCGTTTTCTCTCTCCAAGAAGAAAAGCAATTCTGATATTCCACAAAGGGTGGGATGGCAGGAAGAAACCGGAATTCTTTAGAATTTTAAATCTAAAAGAAATCGAGTTTTAAACTTCTCCGTCACTTTGGTCAGGCACACAAGGAGGCTTTGAGAGAAGAATAAAGAGGAAAAGAAAAGAAAAACTGTTAAAAATGGTCGAGGGCCTGCTTAAGGCATAGGATCAGTCCTCTGCTTCGTCCGATAGCGCGCTGAACCGCTGTAAATTTTGAATGATGTATGGGAGTCCTTCAATCTAAAAAAAGCGTCATTTTGAGACTGAGGACATCATTCTAAGTCAAAAGATTCACCTTTAGAAGAAAAAGAAAAGTCCTCCCCCCTAAGGTTGAAAACTGGCTATTTTCACGTAAGCTGGTGACGTAGGCGAAGAGATATTAGAGCTTGTCGAGAAGTTGTCCTCAATATTTTGGATACCCACAGAGGTATTTATGTAATCTGATACAGAGAGGCAGAATAGATTTTCTTTCAAATATCTTTTCATCTTTTGACTAAAGTACAGTTTCAACTTCTGAAATGAAATTTTTTGACTTTATAGGTCTTGCCCTCGATAGAAAATTTGCCCAAATTAGAACTCCTATGGTGGGTGGCTCTTTGATAAAGCCCGCCATTTGGGGTTTCTCCTCCAATTTTTCCATTTTGATTGTTTTTCTCTTTTGTTTTGTAGTTTCTTCTTTTATGTGTTTTGGCTATTTTATTATTGGGGAATTTTTGTTGTTTAATTCTTTAGTGATGGGTTGGTTAGTTGTAGTAAAATGTATGATGCAATCACTGGATGCTGCTACGTTTGGCGCGCAAAAAGGTGTATTGTTATCATCGTTGATTACTTCTTCTGTTTCATGTTTTTTTCTAGTTTTTTTCTTTTTTATTGTGTTTTAATTTTTTAATTTTCTATTGTTTTTAACATTTTTAAATTTTCTATTGTCTGAAATATTATAATCTTATAATACAGATATTTAACAAATCATGAAATAAATGCACATAATGTTCAATATTTCATAATTTCATTAATTGAAATTTTAGAAAAAGGTGGGATAGTTTTCATCAGCTGCAATTTACATTCTAAGTTATAGTTAAAATTAAAAGAGTAATATTTTTATTACATTTAGAAATGACTAAAATGCAGATATCAAGAGCATCAGGTACATCATCATTTGAATTGAATCAATGTGTTTCTCTTTTTAATAAACAACCGAATTTTCGGTTTAAAAAATGTTTAGACTTCACATAATTTGATATAAATCTATACGTTTCCGCTGTCCTGCTGTATTTCTACGCTATTGTAACAGAGAGCAATTTTTCAGAACAGTGATATAGGAATAAGATCAAGGAAGAATTTTAAAAAATTGAATGTTCTTTTTGAAAGCACTTTTCTACACATATTAAAGCATAAATGTACTATCACAAAATGGTCAGGCGACTAACGGTAATACTAAGACGAGAAGTCAACGCATTAGTATTCGGATTCTTCTCGAATTAGTAGCACATTGAGAGGAATCGCTTTCTCTGATTATAGTTCTTAGCTCTGCTGAGGGAAGCTTGTTTCACTTGGAGCGCCAAAATAAATCATATTTTTAGGAAGCACAAATCTCATCTTTTCTGTGCATGGCTGCCGGTTATTCACCTGTATGAGCATAGTCTTCGCTCACTAGGCCTGCAATTTGCTTGATTAAGCTGCACCCTAAGATTAATCAATGTTGTTGCACAATTTTGCAATTAGACACAATATTATCTTGCTTCTAATGCAAGTCATTGATTTTTATTAATATGTCTAAATAATTCCATTCCCTAAAATTCCTATTTTTATTCCTTCTGTTTTGTCTTTTCGAATATAGATGGCGCCCTGGTTCTAGTGTCTCCTTAAAATATTTGCTGATTATTTATTTTAACGGAAAGTTAGCGTGGGATTGTGATAGCGCGAGGATATTTTTTTCTCTTTTTTTCTCTATTCTGAGCATGGGGTAAGTTTATTTTTATGATAGCTACTATTAACAGGCAGATGGATAATATTTTTAAATCAATCTTATTAGTGTTTTTATGTTTGAGTTTGGTTTTCCTCTTTTTTTAAAAATAATGCTTTTTAGACGTACAGATCTCCATTGTCTTTTGTTGGGAAATTGCGGGCTAAGAGAAGCTATATTTGGCGTAATGCAAGCTTCTTACAGAAAAATTTCCCAATTATTTTGAATCCATTTCGAATATAGTCCTTAGCCCTTGACAAACTGGACTAGAATGGATTCATTGTTTGTTTAATTTGATTCTCTCAGAGTATTTTTCTTAGTTTTGAGCTTTCTTTGAATGATTTTGATTTCCATTGGTTTTTTGTTTTTTGTATGCAGTTTCAATTGCGCGCGACTTAGTCATTGTTTAAATTTTATTATCTAAATTTTATTGTTTAAAAATTCTTTTTGTTTAAGTTTAAGTTAATTTTTTTATTTATTAAAGATTTTCTAATTCTTCTAGTTGATTGTTTTTAAGCTCGTTGATAATGGTATATAGGCTTTCTTCCCTGTGTCTATGAGGAGAAAATTTAGAGAATAATATCTAACCGAGGCTTCTGTTTGTATAAATGTTACGGTGAATGTGGTAAATCGATTATTATGCAAAATAACCGGATCTTTAAGCGGTTATTATGCCATTAGTCTGAAGGAGATCTGAGATTCCTGTGGCGCTAAGCCTAAGGTCCGATTTATGCATGTTCTTTTCAAGAGTTCAAATGAATAGTCCTTTTTGCATTTTTTCAATTATTTATTTCACAATGACGAACACCAACATTACGTAAACATATTCGCGAACACGTATTTCACACAACAGGACATTTAGAATAATGACATTTAAATCGGCAGATTACCGATTGCATCCGCTTGATCTCATTCGTCCATGTTTTTTACAGACTAATTGAATTCCCCATCGGATAGGGAAGGTTCATGCTAATAATTTCCCTTTTTAGGGATTACTGTGGTCCAAGTTGCCACAATTCCATCTTCGAGCAACATCATCATATTTACAGAAAAAGAAATTTCCGTTTTATTTATTTATTTAGAAAATACTCACTACAGAATAAACTCCAATTACAGAGTGCATGATACATAAACAAACACTAAAATAACCGTAAAATACAGATTAATAAAAACAGCATATAGACACAGAACTCACTAAAAACACAACACGATTTTAAAAAGCACACAAAATAAAAACACTTCAAGAACACAAAAGCCGCAAACATTCAGTCTTAAAAACACCATAAGACATATTAAACACATCAAGATCAGCAGAGTACCTGTTAAAAATCTTATAAAATTTATAAATAGAAAAATTACGTATGTAATTAAACCTGGTAAATACATTAACACATAAACAACTCTTCCTCAGACTTCTAGTCGGCACAGAAAAAAGTGATACGGCTCAATATGTCACTGCAATCAATGGCATTATTAATTATCTTATGATAAAATAAAAGACAAGAAAGATCAAGTCGAACCCTCAAACTGTGAATGCCAGTTTCATAGTGATGTAACTTATTTTCAAAGACACAAATTTCTGTAGCTATATATAGCAATATTGAAAATGCATAGACAATAAGACAAATGCTATACAATACACAAAAGAATACAATGCATACAGTACAATGTTATACACACATAGACGCAACTGGAAATAAAATAAAAACATTACAATACAATAGAAAAAAGGGGTATCGTTACAATATAAATTTCTAAGCTCAGGATGAATTATTAAAAAATATAGAAATAATGCAATTTATACGAATATTTGTGTATTGCAGTATTACACAAGCAAAAAATACCTCTCTAAGCCAAATCACAAGTACTCTTAATCAACACACAGTCAAAGGACAAGTAACAATAACGAGAAAAATTTAACCCCAGGGTCTGTAATCTGAACACAGATTTGTTTAGTTATATGAGATGTTATCTGATTGAGCAGAAACCTTTAATTTTTATAAAGTTTAAAAACAATCAAATAGAAAAATTAGAATAAATTTAAAAAATTAACTTAAACAAAAACAACAATTTTTTAAAACAATAAAAGTTAGATAATAAAATTTAAACAATTTTTAAGTCGCTTGCAATTGCAACTGCAAACAAAGAACGATGGAAATCAATATCATTCAAAGAAAGCCAAAAAATAAAGATAAACTCAGAGGGAATTGAAAAGAAAGAAAAAACAAGGAATTCATTCTAGTCCATTTTTTCAAGGGCTAAAGACTTCATTCAAAATAATAATTAGGATTGTTTTTATAAACATTTAAACATCAAGGTGCTTTATTTTGTGCCGAAGGTTTTGTTCAATGAAAATGTTTTATGTGAAAGTACTCAAATAAATAATGATCGGCGTCTACTTCACCGTTGTACAGACATAATACGTACTATATACCTGAAAACTACTTTCATATATTAAAGAAATTCACTCAGACGAAAGTCGATGGAAATCAGCTGACATATGAAAATTTTCAAGAAATTCTTCTCGAATTTCGAACATCTCGTTTGAATAATCATAGTAAGATAATGTTTTTGGTTTGGTTCAGATGTCTTGTCTTAGTCTGGTTTGATTGCATCAGTTGTTACATTTTGTGCGTAACGCTTTTTACACCACACGATTTACGTAAAGAGTGCAAACCTAAAAACTTTATCGTGAAAATGAAAATTCTGTTTTGGAATGACTGTACCAAGAAATCCAAAGACAGCGTTCTTTTAAAATCAACTTTAATCCAGGCAAAAGCACGATTTGAGGAAACAAAAACGGTTTGAATTTCATTATAACAATAAATTGCGAAAATACAACAAAATTACGAATTGTGTTTAAAATTAACCAGAAAAAATTTATTAAAATTAGAGAATTTTTTTTACGGGGATGAAATTGGTAAGACTCAAAAGCTACTTTATTGAATTTTAAAGTGGTGTAAAAATGGTTTTTGTACAATAAAATGCTCCGAAATTATCGAGGAAAAACACTTAAAGGTAGATTAATTTTTAATTAATTAAAACTCTAATTAAGATTTTGAAATATCCTTTCTTAGTGGGCGTCTAAAACCTAAGAAGTAATTATGTGTCAAATTTGGTAGATCTGGATTCAACAGTCTGTCATGTAGAACGTTTTGAACTATTTTTACATCACCCATTACGCAATTTCAAGAAGGATTGCTAGTCAAAAACATTGTGATGTTAAAAAATCTTTTTCATTCAGTTTATTATCATTTTATTGAACAATGAGCATAATTCCTGATTTGATATTTGAATAGAAAATATCAGTTGGATGATTTGTGACATAAGATAAAAAAAATGTTCTTGCTTGAATAAATTAATTAAACGTTTTACAAAAGTATCATTTTTCCAGAAAATAATACAATATTAATAATTATCAAATCTTGATAAACAGTAAACTATTTTAGAGCATTATATTGCACTGGTTGACAAATGCTAAGGACTATTTTCAACGTTTCGAAAAATTTGGACTTAATAGGAATACAATGGTTTGCAATCAGTTGCTGAGAATCGTGGGATATACTATCGTCAAACTCACATTTTAGAGTGAAGATTCGATCCCGGTGGACATTAGGGGGAGGGGGGAAACAGAAAGGGATGAATGCAAAAATGGAGTTTGACCCATCCTGTTTCACAGGAAGCTCATAACGAGATGTAACTTTCATCAATGGTTATGTTTCATGCGCATAATATTTGCAAGCATTTTCGTAAACACAGCACAATTATTCGGGAATATGTAAAGGTTTTCTTAAACAAAATCCTTAATTTTTCCGCTTGTTTTTTGCTTATGACATGCAGAGTTTCCAACCAAATTGTACGACATTTACAGAATATTTGATAATATGTAAAAAAAGCTTTGTATTAAAATCTGAATTAATAAATTGAATATTATAGGAAATATGAGCATTTGTAGTAAATACGTTTTTACTGCGCATGCACGAAACGCAGCGAAATGTTTCTTTCCTAATTTCCAAGACAGATATATAGGGCAACTTATATAAAAATTCCAGTTCAGTACCAATAGTTTTCAGAAAGATATCGGCATTGCAACTTGGTGAATTTCGGTGGACTTTAAGAGAAGCTAAATGATGAGGGATCTTGTACAAATTGATATTTTTTAAACTTGAATCTTTGAACAGTCATATTGAATTTTATGAGAGTTGAATATCCTGAACACTCATGTATACTTATAAGTTGAATACATAATTTAAATTACAGTTCGGCAATTGCTATTCGAAGATACAAATTTAAAAAATATCAGCTTTTGAAAGAACCTTTATCATTTAGCTTCTCTTAGTGTGTACCAAAATTCACCTCGTTGCATTGCCAATATATTTCTGAATACTAACGATATTGAACTGGAATTTTTACATAAGTTGCTCTATATATCTGGCTCTGAAGTTATGAAAAAAACTTTGCTACGTTTCTCACATGCGCAATAAAAAATTATTTACTAAAAATACTCGTATTTCCTGTAATATTCAAATTATTTAATTCAACTTTTAAAACAAAGCTTCTTTTACGCATTGTCAAATACTCTGTAAATGTCGTACAATTTGGTTGAAAACTATGCATGTTATAAGCAAAAAACCTGCTGAAAAATTTGGGATTTTTTAAGAAAATCTTTATATCTTCCCCAATATTTGTGCTGTGCTTACGGAAATGCATGTAAATATTATGCATGAAACATAACCATTGATGAAAGCCACATTTCGTTATCGGCTTTCTGTGAAACAGGACGGGTCATACTCCATTTTCCTCTTCATCCCTTTCTGGTGGCGCCTCTAATTGTCCTCGTGACCGGATCTTCACTGTAAAATGTGAGTTTCGACGATAGTACGTCCCACGATTATCAGCAACTGTTTGCGAACCATTGTATTCTTAATTAAGTCCAAATTTTCGAAATTTTAAAAATGGTCCTTAGCGTTTGTCAACTAGTGTATTATAGACATTTCGAAAGCCATCCATTAATCATTTCTCAATATTTTGGTTTAAAAATTTGGTATCTTTAAGTCCAGCGATATGTTATGTAAAGTTTTGGAAAGATATTTGCATCAAGCAGTTTTCAGGAAGTATACCAGCCTAAAAACATTTTGTTGGAGAAATTCAAGGAATATATTATAAATCTCCTTTCAGATCTAAGATGCTTTATGGTTTTTCATGCGGAGTTTAGATATTCTGGTATCTCCATGTATATAATATTATCTTTGATTTAATTAATCTTAATGTAGTGTCGATTGCAGACGATTTTGTTAAGTCATCTCTATGTATATTATCATCTTT
>BGPR01034607.1:0-16386 GCA_013235015.1 Araneus ventricosus
CCCGCCACTCAGTGTGAGCATGAATTGCACGATCCTTAATTCATGTATTTCATTTAATATATTTGTTGCAGTTTTGCATCATTAAAAACCGCCCAATACATGTAGTGTGCCAAATTATAAAGCTAGCTACAAAACCGAGTCAGTGTTCCTAGGGCCGCGTAGTCCCCCCTTGCGAATTATGACTGTGGTGACCAATCAGCGGACGAAGTTTTTATTCTGGTTGCCAGGTCACATCCTGTGTTGTTGCGAAAAATCTGGATTCTTAGCTACCTCCTGTAATTTTGATTAATATAATGAGAATATGCAAGTTCTTATATTCAGAGAAAATGAATGCAAAATATAGTTCAACTCTTGCCGGGCCCCGTTTGTCAGGGATAAAAATAAAATACTCTTGAAAATAATAATAAAATATTTTTCTTCGTCCCAGCGTGGCAGGCCCCATCCTGGGATTTTGCTCCTCTGGCCTCCCTCTCTCGACGGGTCTGAGTGTTTTACGTAAAGACTAGAAACTCCGAAAGGACTGGATTGTAGTCATAAAAATAAATGATTTTGAAGCCAACAAACATTATCTTTATAATTAATATTTTAACCCATCTACTTGCTTCTTTATATATTGTTAGAATAATAATATTTTGCCTTTAATTTCCTCAAAAACATGAAATGAGTTGGCGAATTAAGTCTATTGTTGATTGTATCATGTAGTGCAAATAAATGCGATGTATCGTGGCGATTTATTTGTCGACCTCGTGATATGCTATTACTGTATTATTGAGTGGTGATATGTTATTACTGTATTGTTACGAAAAATCGTTCAATAGGTATGCGATGAAAGCAGTCCAACAATGATAATGGAGAACGACGCCTTATTTAAATCTGACTACGTCTAAAAGACGGTGTTGGGTCGAAATTCACAAAAAATTTTTATGGTTTTACTTAAAAGCCCATTTATTTAGCTTTCTAAATCTGGGTTTAATTTATTTTTACGATGAATAGGAACGGAGATATAGAATTGTTTATAAAACACGGTAACTAAAAACGAAACCGGAAGTTGGTTGTTTTCCCTCGTTATATCCAATACACCGCACTCTGAAGTATAAATTAATTTGCTTTTTATTTCTTTCTATTAATTATACACTCTATCTGCAAGTCATGTCAATTTGAATAAGATTTTGAGTTTCGGCAAGCTACTATGAACATTTTTGCCAAAATGCATATTTGTGGAGTTACAAAATTCACATTTTGGGACATCGATAGCTTAATTGTTGTTTAATGATTGATTTTATGGTCTTAAAAGAGTATTTCATGAACTGGGAATAGTTACTGGCCAACACATACATTGAAATAATATCTTAACCTCAATAACCATAGAATCGTCACTTCTAATAGACAGTCTTTGGAAGGAACAAAAAACGCTAGAAAAAAATTACGGGCTCTCAGAATGAAAAAATATGATAAGATTCTGAATAAAGAAGGTATATCCTACAAATGTGACAAATTTCAAAAGAAGTTAAATAAATATATTTTTAATGAAAAGCAAATGAAAACTTTAAACGCTTTTTCTGGAAAACTTATATTTCGTCAAAAGTCACTTACGCAAAACACGATATCTCAAAACATTATCTATATATTTCCTTGAAATTTTGTATATATGTTGTCTTAAGTGTTGTAAAGGCAATGAACTAGACATATAGTTTTGAGATCAATAGTTTTTGATTTAGAGCTGCCTAATGTTGATTATACCTATGCATTTTGTGAAATTTTGAATAAGAGAATACTCGACTGGCCATAACTTTCCTGTAAATGCAAGTATTTCTTAGATCCTAGTTCATTGCCTTCACCATAGCTGTAAATGTGCTGTGTAGAGAAATAATTTGAATATATGGATTAGAATTTCTGCTAGAGTGTTTTGCTTTTTGCTCTAATTTTACCCCTTTTTTACCTAAATTATCCCATTTTACTGAATCTCAAGTGACATAAAACTTCCTGACTGGTATTAATGGTTGTTTTGAATCATATTGAGTCAGAAAATGAACTGAAATTGCACATTAAAGCGCTTTTTCAAAAATTCGTTCCCGCACGTAGTCAGATACCTTAACGAATATTCCCAGAAACTCGAAGCACAGGTATCACGAAAAGAACAAAACTTGCACAAATTAGCAACACAAGCAGACAACAAATCGCTAAATAATAATAGCACCCAGTTGACCAAATCGCAATGCAAACAAGACTTCCAGGAGATTCAAGGCGTTCAAACAAATTCCAAAGACGTTCAGTACCTCCGAGTATTTATACTCTTTTCCGGCAAGATGTGACGCCACAGGAAAATTCCAGAAGAATCTCCATAACTTCGCTCCTAATAGAGATAGTTAGAAAATTCATTTTCAAGGACTTCGTTTTGTCGCGACACTTCCCCTCGCATTTGATAAAACCTCTGTAAATGTCTCTTTCCAACCTTAGGACTAACATGGCTGGGAAGCAAAATTACAGGTTCGCAACAATATTAATGTTATGGTATAATACCTATTTTATGTTTGCAACATGCAATGTATTTGAGTGCCCTACTGATTGTTATCACATCCATTTCCTTTAATAAGGACTAGCAGTACGCGCACGGCGTTGCCCGTGGAATCAGGACTTCAACAAAATGAAAAAAAAAAAAAAAAACCGCCCACAATGACATGAAAAAGTTTTGAAAACAAAATCAAAACAAAAGATACACATTATTGATTTTCCCGCTTATTTTTTTTTCACGATAAACAATAATAAAAAATTGCAGATTGAAAATTATTATACTGCAAGCTAAGTATGCGAGATGAATAAATACATTAAGATACTGGCGAAAATAATAATCAGTCATTCAATTCAAGGTTATGACGTCATCTCCCCTTCAACCAATCACAAAGCCATCTGCGTTCCGAAGTGCCGTGCCGCGCGATTAACTCTCTCCCTAAAAATAACTCTTGTTAAAAAGTGCCCTGCAGTAATTTATCCAGATAACGGACCCAGCATCACACAAAAGGCTTTTATTTGGACATAAGCACAAACACACGCACACAGGACGAATCACAGGAACCACGGATACACAGAAAAGCAACAAGTACGTCAGGCCTCTTCGGCCCCGAGGTTACATCAGCTAGAGAAGGGAAAAAGATTCCCCTTTACAATTTCCGGTAGGGATTAAATATCTAACAACTCTCAACCGCCCAGAAAAAAATTAATTTAAAAAAAACTTGAAAAGATATTTTAACCGTTGTTGCTTTAAATCCGACACAACCGTTCTACTTATAAGCTGAAAAAAATTGAAAATAATAGTGTTATTAGAAAGTCGGATGCAACAAATTTAAAATCAAAAGTAGCATCTTGATGCCAAAACTGGGTATTTTTCAAAAATTTCTCAAAATTCAGTAAATTGCGTTAGAAATTCAAAACTAACTTCATTAGAACGGAAATCGCGTGCTCTTTCCGATGGTGTATCTATTTTTGTCGTACAATTATTCGAAACCAATCTATTGAGAAATTAGTGCGAAAAATCAACCAAAACAACACAAAACATTAAATAAAAAAATTTCTAGATTAAAATTTAAAATTTCGGCTTCGAGGTGCATTCAGTCACCATTACAACTACCTGTGTGCCAAATTTCATGACTGTAAGTGCGATAGAGTCGTCTGGACATCGCAGACAAACACACACGCACGCACACAAACAATGCCTTTTATATATATTAGAGATAATAAGAAACTGATTTCTTAAATATATAATTTGTTCTGTTTACTATAATCCATTTTGTCTAATCCCAATTCAGTTTTTGTCTACTAAGTAAAGAAAAGTAAACATTAAACCATAATTTTAATATGTAGTTGTTATCACATGGCTTTATGATTACTGTTTGAATACTAAAAGCTGGTCAGTAATTTCAAGAATAATCTTTTTCCTTGATTACAAAAATTCAGTTAAATTATACTTAAAGAAACATTTTTGAACTTGTTAATTCATGTATAAGTTTGTATTTATTACAGTTATGAAATCAATAATAAATAAAATTTGTTTAACATTACAGGTATGCAAGATAAATTTTATGGAAGATGATGCTGGCAAGAATCCTGCAGCTTTGGTGAAAGAATGGGATGAGTGACTGCACCATTGAACAATGCAAAGTCAAAGAGAAATGCTATTCCTTCAATTGTTTGTGGTTATCCAGAATATTATGCAAATACTACAACTGTAAAAGAATGTAAAATGCAGACAAGACAGGCAAAGGAACAGTCTACCATTTCTCAGGACATTAGATTTAGTTATATTAACATCTCGTTTTGAAGCAACACAAGGTCTATTTTGGGACAAACCTTGTAATTTTGAACAACGGTTAGATGACGAGGACAACACTGGCACGCCCCTCTCCAAACTTCCACACCACACCATCAGAAGGACATTTGACCCTCCCCACATATGATTTAGCATGCAACAGGCCCACATACACTGCGGACGGAATCGGGTTTCGAACCTTCCAGCCCCGAAGCCAGAACCTTACCACTACGTCACTGCAGCCTCACCGTGACATTAGAGAAAGAGAACAGTTTAAGAAAATCAAGATTATTAGGCTCTTTGGATGAACTTGATTCGGATACAAATAGATTAGATTTCTCTAGTTTATGGAAATTTATTAGAAAAGATTCATGACTGTTCATAAAGTAAATTGATTTTCTTTGCCTTAAAATAAAACATGATG
The DNA here is from genome assembly GCA_013235015.1 of Araneus ventricosus. NCBI lineage: Eukaryota > Metazoa > Arthropoda > Arachnida > Araneae > Araneidae > Araneus > Araneus ventricosus. The sequence goes on from BGPR01034607.1 coordinate 4,728, forward strand.
TGCAAGTTGTTGTAATGCTGCTTAAATCAATTTAGTTTCATGCATAAAAAATTAATGAGTTATTTTCTACTTTGTATATTCTGAATTTTCAGTTTATCTGTTGTCACCGTTATATCAAAATGTTGTACGTTAAAAACCACAAACAGCCAAATGTATGAAATTTTGAAATAATTAGTACTAGCAACATATAATCATTTTGTGACAATAATTTGACATCAAAAATACAAAATTTTGATGTAATAGCTGGAACTATTAGAGACATATGGCATTTTGTGAGAGCACACAACAATTTGAGAGCAGATGTAGATAAACAACATTTTGAAGTAATGGTTGAAATCTAGAAGTTGGAACACACTCTTATTAAAATGTGCCAGAACGCCAAAGCAAGATGGATGCTAATGGTAAACAAACATGCATCGGTCACAGTTAAAAGTTAATTGTTTAAAGTTTAATCTTGTTTCGAACCCACTGCGTTTCTGGTTTGTCATTGCACTATCTCCCGTTTCAAATGTAGAATTTCAACAGAACCATTAGCTTTCCTAGCTCATTGAATGTAAGGAATCTGTTTTTTAAAATTATTCTAATGAAGCAGTAGAAATTGTGCTTGCGATGCCTACGGCATCTGAAGTGGGTACCGAGAAAAATTTTTTTAACTTAAAAAAACAACAGCGGGAACCTAGTAGCTTCGCTAGCTTAGTAAATGTATGGAATCGGCTTTTTTTAATTACTCTAATGAAGCAGCAGAACAAGTAATAATAAAAAATTAAGACTTATTCAGTTCCACTCTAACTATATATATATATAAAAAAAATGAACAATAAGGCATATCAAGGGAACCATCACACAAGTGAAGACAGTATTCTGAAATTTGACCAAGCAACTTCAAAAATTCCATGCGAACTATTTTTAGTATAAGGCAAAGGAAAACAAAAAAAAAAAAATCTCAATTATGTAATTGGAGAAATATATAATCACAAAATAAATCAAAGTTCTATTTTTCATTTATTTACTGTTTGAAATTATCCTAATTAAAATATATTTTATTATTTAATTAAATATTTGTAAGTTTTATAATAATCCGCGCAGTATGTAAACAACTCAAAAACGCGAAACGTTTGCCGTGATGCAAGCGATCTAGCCGATGGGTTGCCAATGGAATTAATCCGCTTGATTCCTCAGGTAACCATATTGGCGACGAAATCGCATGTGTTCCAACTTCTAGATACCAACCAAAATAATAGTTACAATGTGGTATCCCAGAGGTTTCTGACCATCTCCAGGGCATTTCACCATATTCCACTATTTATAATTTGCCTATAATAAAATCATGTAGTGGGAAATGCAACATTGAAAGATCCCCCATTGTATTATAAAGTAAAATCGGACTGTATAATGTTTTCACTTGTAATTATTTTCAAGTTTTCCAAATGGTAAGCAATCTTTAACATTTAATACCAAGGAACAGTTTTTGCATGTATGTCCTTACTGCGTATTAATTATGTAACTTGAACAATTTTCTGTTTTGTAGCTAATAATAAAAAAGAACAAAACTTGAAAACACTTCTGCACCTTATCTCAATTATTTTACTTGAAAGGATCGTTTTTGTTTGAAATTTTCATCTTCACTTGTTTAAATGTGCATTAGAAGTCAAAGATTGCTCCATTTCACATGTTAAGGAGATTTTTTTTTAAAAAAATTAGATAATATATCTCGCCATCAACTATACATCTTATACAAAAAAAATTAGATAATATATCTCGCCATCAACTATACATCTTATACAGGACTGGATTAATCCCTTTAGGGGCCTCTCTTTCTCCTCCCAAACTTTTAAAACCAGTTAATTTTATTGGTTTAAATTTAATATCTATATAAGCAGTTTTTATTTAAATATCATTAGAGGGAATTGAAATAATAAAACATTTAACTCCTGGTCAGGTTAAAGACAGTTTGTTTCAGTAACTCACTTATATATATATATTTAGATTTAAAAATGTTTAACAAAATGGTAAAACATTTGCAAAAACTCGTTTCAACACATTCCAAATACAAATTTTACCAAGATTGTCGATGTGCGAGTCAAACAGTCAAATGCAAAACAACAACAAAAAAACAAACATATCTGCATGTGAAATTGAAAACAAGAATAATGTTTTACCTTCTAAAAACCAAAATAAAATCCAAAAAACTTACATAAATGGAAAAAACAAAAACATGAGAATAATGTTTTGAGATTCAAACGATAGTTGATTTTAAGTTGAATATGTTCAAGTTCATTACCCTTGTAAATCAAATGAAAGAATAAATTGCTCTGAAAATTATATACTAGAAGAAAATGTCAAGACCTCAGGGCCCCTATGCCTATTTTATAAATCGGCACTGACCTTATATACATAAAACCAAATATTTTTATATGAGTTAGAAAAATAAAATATTTAAAAATAACCTTATTTAATTAAACTCAATTTGAAAATAATTTATTACTTCCCTCTATCAAGAAAAAGGTATATTACTTATTATATATTGAAAAAAGAAAAACTGCAATCTATATTCTGAAAGGATATTATAAATGACTACCTACATGAAAAGACAGACAAATGATTTTATGCCTTCTTAAATGATATAAATATTATAAGCAGAAAATGTTTGATTTTTACTAATAAATATTTCTGCATATGCTAAATAATTGCAAAATGTTTTCTTTCTTTAAATTATAAAGTATATTTCTCTCCCTCAATAATATGCTAGCTATATTTGCATTTTATTAGGTAAGCAAAACAATCAGCAAAAATAAGTCCTATGCTTGAAAAGAAGACATTTTAAAATGTTTTCTTTTTCCTGCCATATACAGTTAAAACTAATGAAAGTGGACAAAATTTATCTTCTAAGTTATATATAAAGTAAAAAAAAAAAAATTATAAATAAATAAAACCATTATCAAAAAAAAATTATTTCATTTTATTTAATTACAAAAATGCAACACTGGAAAAAAGCAGTATATTTTATTTCCGAATGACATGGAATTGTTTAAAAAATTTTGCGGAACTGGGACAGAGCATTTATTGCAAATAATTACTGTCTGTTGCAATATTTACTGTTATTATCAAGATTCCTTTCAATCATATGACTTGAACAATCAGTTGGTTCAAAAATAAACTTTGTCTACATATTTATATATGAAAGGATTAAAATATATTCATTCTTAAAATTTCAAGTCTTTCTTAATAATATGCATTATTGTTCAAACAGAATTCAAGCAATTTATATTTTTAAAAAATAATTTAATTAAATGTTGTAAAAATGAAACACTGACAGACAATGGGCTAAGTATTGCTACTAATGATGTCACTTTATTAAGCATAAATTATGATGCTACATTAACATTAATTCAATAAATATGATCCATTATATAGTCAATTTAAATGACTGGAGAACAAAATCTAAATAATTTCTAAGAAATAACCACCTTCCCTGTGTTATTTTAATTGTGTGTATAATTGGATTAATGGGCACTAAAAAATTGTTAAACTAAATTTATTTTCAATTCTTACATAAATTGATAATACATTTAAGTAATACACAATAATTATATATAACATATACATAAAATCCTTAATATCTCTATTTTACATAGTATTAACAATTTTTAATACATTTTTCCTTTTTAAAAAATAAGATAAGAAATCAACCTACATATATATTACTTGGTTCCTCATCCATTTATAGTTAAACAAATACATACGAGAAAACGAGTAACGATAAAACAAATCATTACCAGCGATATGACTATCTGTTATCCTATGCATATAACAGAATGTTTACAGCTAATTCTATTGTTAGAAATACAAGATGTACAGAAAATGACACGTTTCACGATATTAAGCCATCATGACTGGCTTTTTCATTTTTGCATCTAATTTTTCATTTGTGCTGGCATAACCGGTTCCACCTCGCTGAAGAGGTATAATATCAGCATCTGTTAATTTCTGTCCATTTGTTGGGTCAATCATATCTTTTTTGATCAACTTCTCAACACATTCCATTGTCACAACATTTCCAGATGTACGTAGCACAGCTGCAGGTACAGAATTTGAAAGAATATCATGTGTCACAGCACACATGTAACGCACTTTTCTTGCTATCAATGCTTTTTTCTCATCTGGATCTTTCACTTCTGTAAATTTTACAGGAATAAGATCTTTTGCTTTCAGTGGTTTTCGACTCATTGGGCACAAAACTGACTTTTCAGGCTTTTTCATTTTCACTTTTTCAGCATCAGGGGTGAGGGCAGGGATCCAGAAACTCGGAAGAACTTTTTCTCTTCCATTACTAACGTTTGATATGCTGCTAGTTGATGCAGATTCTGACGAAGTTGATGCTAAGGGCTTGGAGACGATGCTTTTTTCCATTTCGATGAATTTTTGGGCACGAGATTCTTCTTCAGCTTTTGCTAAATCAGCCATTTCTTTCTGATCTTTCATTTTTTGCTTCTCGAATTCTTTCAAACGCCTAGCAATTTCCTTTTTCTGGTGTATTATGTATTCCAGTAGAGCTTCTTTGTCATATAAGTAACCATCTGGAGTAACAACTGGATTTCGACAAGGTTGTAAAGTTAAACAACAACAATCAAAATCTTTAACTGAGTCTTTACCGATTCGGTTTTGAATGGTACCATAACCACCAGCTTTATTATCTTTTTTCTTTTCATGATACGTGTAAACAGCTCCAGCAGTGCAATTCCTTGCGTGTCTTGTCATATCGTAGAAATTACTTAAAACAAGTAGTTGTATACAAATAATTCGCAAAATGAAAACCTTTTCCTTTTTCTATAACAGTGATGAACCAAACAAATAAATTATTATACAAACAATAACTTCATGTCTCTGTAATACTATCTTCTTCACCACAAACAAGCTGAAGTTACACGGTTTGCAGTTAGTGAATGTAGTTTAATTTTTAGAAAAATTATTATTAGTTATGCTCCTTCAAATACTTTTCCAGAGTTCTGTAAAATCTTTTTAGACCATTTTTTACATATGTTTAACTGTTAGTAAGTTAAATATAGTTTATAGTACATTTAAAATGTTTTAAAACCTGTATGTGCTAACAACATTCTGCCCCACCTCTTATTAAAACTTTTCTTGCAAACATCTTTAGAACATAGCATTCTATTTCTGAATTACTAAGATTATCTATTTAATTTAATTTACATCAAATTATAATGCCTTGAAAATTTAAACTGATTTCTTTCCTTCTCTTTTGAAAATCGAAAATAATAATTAGAGTTATATCACTTTTGCTAAATATGGCAATGCTCACTTTGGCTCAATAAAATAATGAATGTCGGTATTTGTTGATACCAAAACATTTAATTTTTTAGAGGTAAGTCATGAGCAGAAACATTAATAGTCGTACAATATAATATAAAGATTATTCATATGTTTGCATTAACTAATTCCTTTTTTTATTGTGTTCATGAAACTAATATTCTTTTAATTTCAAGTCATTGATAAATTTAAAAAAAAATATTTTTGTAAAGTTGATTTTGATATAAAAAGTTATTTCTTGTAAACCGAAACTTGATAATTTTTTTAATGAATATATGCGGTATAATTCTTTTATAAATTGTAAATCGTCTGCAGTAGTAGCACACTCGGAAACAATGTGGGCGGCAATTTTTTTTTAGTGACGGACGTAATTTTTTAACGGTCTGCCTTTATTGTTATAATATGGTAATTGTCCGTTTCGGTTAGAAGGGCATTATAATCGGTGATGAGTAAGCAGCATTTTAATAATATCTTAATAAAAGTTATATATCCATCTATCGTTTGTTTACCTAACTGCATTACATATACTGTCTGTGAACATATTAGGCAGTATTTATCCAATATTTAATTTTTTAATTATTTTTTCTGTTTTCTGAAATGTAAAGTTCAATTGCGCTGGGGATAAAAAGCATAAAGCTGCACATATTTATTTATTTTTCTTTCAAGCTTATAAATTGTGATCAGAAGTAGCTTGTTGTTTACATGGAATGTTTGTCATTCTATAAACAAATGAGAGATTGACATTATTGCTGTTTTTTATTATATTTTGTTTAAATCTAGAATTAATATTTCGGTTTTTAAAAGGGCTAGGACGTATATGAAATATTTCATAATGTGTTTAGGAAGTAGTTCTTCCTTTATATCTTTACAAGTTTCCTCATATTATTTTTTTATAAAATTTAGTTGAGATTATATTAAGTTCATGATTATATAATTGTAAAATTTATATAGTACATCTTGACAAAAAGTTATTAACTCTTTGAGCACCAGATTATTTTGATCTTATAGCTTTCAGGTTAGGAAAATTAGCTTTTAAAGTGAATGAACCAAACATTTTTGTTTTTAATCATATCTCCGAAATCTTAAGAATACTGTATTTATAATATACATTTAAATAGGAATTAACTGCTTTCGAACTAAACATGAAAAATGGATAGAGGGTTAAATTTTATCTTCTTTTAAAATTGTTACCTTGGAATTTATTTTTATGTGGAGAAAACTGTGTGATGTAAACCTGGAGTCTACGGTACCTGCTTCTTGCCAGTTTGCCCTGCTGGCACAATTTCATTTGCTGTCGCCAAATACTACTTTTAATAATTAATACACATTTTACTCTCTTGCTCTTGCATCACCTGAAAAGGAAAGATTGAGCACACAATGCCTGCGGCATTTCAAGTGTGTACCGGGCAAATTTGTTAACTTAAAAAAACATCATTGGCTTCGCTTTCTTCATAGCAGGAAACTAGTAGCTACGCTTTTTCATTGAATGTTAGGAATTAAGGTTTAAAAAAAATTCCGAAAATGAGAATTTCCGCACGCAATGCCGACTGCATTTCAAGCGTGTTCTGGGCAAATTTTTTTAACTTATAAAAACATCAGCGTCTTCGCTTTCAGCATAGTGGAATACTCGTAGCTGTGCTCATTCATTGAGAAACGAAACACACAGAATAACTTATGCAGTACTGAACCAATATTTAAACTGAAGAATTGCAAATGAAGTTTTATTCAAATTCGAATGAATCGACCAATCATATCAAAGAGATGAGCAAAACAGTCCAATCAAAACGAGGCGCAATATAGCGTGATGCTCAAAACACCGATGAAAAGATAAATTTCTGTGCATGTACGCATGATACTCGTTATAAACGTCATTGCGCAACCAAAAGAAATTTTCTCTCATCTCCGTTCTTGGTGGCAAAGAATTGGCGATCCTACGAGGAATAAAGTAGGTGGGCACCGTAGACTCCACATTGTGTGATTTTAAAGCTTAAAAATTAGAATTATTGAATGTAATGGTCAACTAATCTGTAATTGTATTTTCTAAACTATTGTACTAGATGAAATTTGAAACTTTTTATTAGTTCATTTCTTCTTAATTCCATTCTTAGTTTTGAGTAATAGTTATTGAAATATTTGTTCTTTTATAAGATCCTTTTATCGCTATACTTAGTTTTGCTTTTAACACTTTCGTATTCGTACCTGTTAACAAAAAGTTGGTTAATTATTTGCCCATCTCATTTAGATCTTATTATGTATTGCAAGCATTTTGTGCTTTCAATAAGATCTCAATATCACATTTGTCTTTTTTTTTTTGTATAAAAATAGCTATTTTTTTCATTAGTTGGCCCCAGACAAAATCTTAGCGATGAATGTTGCTGCTAATAGAACAGACCCAACATTTAAGCTTGGAGGCATTTGTGGCCCTGCTAATATAAAAGTACCAACAAATAATGTAGTGTCATAAAGAAGCAATGTGTTCATTTGCAATATTTTCTTCTTTGTGTTTGTCATTGGTCTCTGATTGTGTGTTTTTAAAAATTTGGTACTTTTTCATCAGTTAAACAGACCCAAAATGTGCTTGCTATATTCATCAATCTCAGGTGATGAAAGGTGCAATGTTTTTCCAACTTTGTGGTTTAGGACTGCCACTCTTGGTCTGCATCTAGCTACTATTACTTGGTGCCATGTTAATAGAAAGAGGTCAGTATCCCCCCCTCCCCCAAAAAAAGATCCTGAAAAATATCCCAAATTTTGTTTAATAGTAATAAAAAAAACCATTCATGGAATTTATCCTAGAGGAAAGAAATTGAATCTTTTATTTTATTTTAATGAACCTATTTGGAGAGTTTGTTTATTGTATGCGAGTTCTTTTTTCTTAAGCTGTTTTAAATGGTATCTTTTTATTTGAAAGATATATTTCAGGTGTAAAGCCTTGCTTTTTGCATATGTCACTGATTTTGACCATTTGGTTGTTGTCGATTCATTGCAGACTCGTTGAAAGCATTTGCACCCTAGTATAATTATAATGTTCTTTGTATGAATTTATAATATATTCTGACATTTCTTTGGATTTGTTCTAAAAATATATAAGAAATTATATGTAGTTAAAGAATTCAATTGGACAATATGGGAAAATCTATATTCAATGCATCATTATACCCTAGTAGTCATGAGTTTGGTCGTGATGTGTTCAAGAGTAAAGGTGAAAAAGGGGGAGGGGGTAATCTAGCAAGTAATTTTGAAATCGTCCTGTCTTTTTGTTTTTGCCTTTGATTAATAGATGGCGCGGGGGTCAAGGACGAACGATTTTCTGGGAAATTTAGTAGGGATTCTGGGAATTTTGGGCTTTATCAGTGTTTGTGCCATTTTCTTCTTGTCAGCCGGAGAGGTAAATGGCTTTTTTCTTTGGGAAGTGTATGTATTTTGTGAGAGTGGTCTATTTTTCTTTGTAAAGTATGGTATTTTTTGTTATAATGATGGCAAATTATTGCCTGATGGTTGCTTAATTTGTGTTTAAAAACATTTTTTAAAACAAATTTTTATTGGGGTAACTGTTTAGATGTGTCAGAGTTTCATTTGCTGGCAGTCCTTCTATTTTCTTTTATTTTTCGGGTTATAAGAGGCCTCCTTTTTTAGACATTTTTGTCGGACCTCTTACAGAAAAAAAAATCCCATTTTTTGATGCAGGATCATTGCATTCAGGTAACCCTTAATAAAGTCTGTAACGTTGGATTCTTTTATTCAAGTATTCCACCTTTAATTTGACTTTAAAGTTATTCATTTCTCAGGTTATTTTTTGTCTACTGTTGTATTTCAGATACAGCAGCATGTTGCATGCTCTAGATGCATTGTACTCTTTTTAGTCTTTTAGATTTTTTGTTTCCTGGTTTGTTGGCTTTTTTGGTATTAGTTGTTTATTGGGTCTTGCTGTTTTTTCTGTATGTTTTTGTATTGAAGAGTAACTGATATGTTTTACAGAATTGAGCTTCAATCTCTAGTAGCTATTATTCTATATAATAAAATATCAGATTTTTGTCTGTCACTTTTTTTCATAGTGAAATTGAGCTGGAATAAAGGTTAATTATTTTTTATTTTGAAATTCAATCTATTCATGCATAATTTAATTTTTTAAAAACAAAATTGTTAAAATTTTATGGAACAAAAATTGATCATAAAATACAATTATTTGAAATGTTGTGTTACAATTTCTATTATTTGAACCATTGTATTACAATTTCTATTGTTTGAACTTTTGTGTCACAATTTCTGTCAGCATCATAATGTAGTTATGGACTTTTCATTGCCAACTGATGAACTCGTTATAAAAGCATTGCCTTCATGGTTTCACACAAACACAAAAATGAAAGGCAGCATTTGTAAAATAAGAAACATAGATTCTTATACCAATAACATAATTTGCTAATTACTGTTGGTGTAACCATTGAGCGCCATAATTTAATTCTTGCTAGGGATAACAGAAGTTAAAGAAGAGGAGTTTAATTGATTGAAATACTTTTAATTAAACATAAAAGGGCATAACATATAGGGACACACAATTAAGGTCAAAACATTTCAGGATATATAAAATATACGATTACTCGGGGCAGAACACCATGTTTACTCGTCGACTCCAGAACTTGGACTGTCCATCTCTTCCAACGGCTGCTAAGTGGCAAGCTCGAGAAGCAGTGTGTTTACACAGGTTATATAAAAAGGAAACCTCAAGAATACTTTCTTCAAATCACATAATGGATTTATCTCTAATTCAGGAATTAATCTTGAGTTGTTCCAACTGATATAGCTGATTGTAAATGATGACAACTATTTAAAATGAATATTTTAATTTTGGGATTTTTTTTTACTTTGTGAGTTCCTTATTTACTTTCTCATATACGAAGTATGCAAAGAGAAAATATTGTAATTGTGAAAAAATTCGGCCTTGAGATTTTGATTAATCTCCACATTTTAACGTTTTAGACCTTTCTGAGTCTGAAAAAACCATTTTTGGAATATGTTGGTCAGTTTGTCTACGAACATGATCACTCAAAAACACAATGAGCTAGATGTATGAAATTTGGTATGTGGCCTTAACACTGAAATTGTAGATTTCTGTCTGATTTTGGACAAAATCTGTCCATAGGAAGCTTGCTTATTTCTCTGTTCTTGTACATAAGAACATGATAGCTCGAAAGCCCAATAAGCTAGATATATGAAATTTAGCATATGGTTTTATCCCCAGATTTGCATAATTGTATCAGATTTTGAACCAAATCCAAAAAAGGTTGATTGCCTGTTTATTACATTCTTTCTAAATGTTTAATTGAATATCTACACTTTTTTTATTCTTTGTTACATTCTTAACCTTTTAAAAATGAGTAGATGTAACTTCGTATTATTAATCGATTGAACTATCAAATGGTGTTGTATCCACTCATTTTTGTTTATGTTGTATAGTTGTGTGTATCGCCTATATTATAGTGATCTGTGCTAAATGTATAACAATTGTTTACAAAGTTCTGGCCATTCATTATCAAATACATAGGCTTTTGCTATCACAGTCACAACAGCGAGATCATCAAATCTGTTGGGTTGTCATTTTGTGTGTATATGAATGTGATAACTGAGTAATGCAGCAAGCTAGAGTAATGAATTTTAGTGTGTGACCTTCATATCACAATTGCAGATTTAGTATCAAATTTTCAGCAAAAGTTCAAATTTTCATTTCACGTACATTTAAAAAATTTGATGGATATATTATTTTAGTTTTAGTAAGACCACTATATATAATCTTAAGACGGTAAGATAAGCTGAAGTTCAAAAATTATATCATAATGTTATTAAGTCATTTTTGCAGGCAAAACATGCATATTTCAAATTTAAAGTTTGTTTGACATTTAGAGTACAGGCATAGAATTTTAAAAATTATGTTTCTTGAGGGGGAATATTACTGTTGCAATGCGAGAAATAAATCATGAATGTTTTTAAGATACCACAGTCAAGCATAGATTGTTTTTTTTTACAAAACGTTTTCTGGTGTATATAGTTTATTCTTAAATTGTGAATAGTTTTGAAAATGATATTTTATCAGTTAAGTATTCAGTAATGATGTGAATTGCATAATTAAAGCAATAAAAAGAATTTGTTTTTTATATCAATTATCTTGAAACTGAGTTGGTAATTGATTAAATATTTTTTATGTTTAGGTTATGTACCTTCTTTATTTATTATCATTTGAAGTAGTCTGTTCAAAGAGCTGATATGGAGCCAAAGGACGAATTTGAAGAATTTTATGATTGTACAGAAATTTGTGGCATTGATGAGTATGAGCCTG
>BGPR01034608.1:0-16386 GCA_013235015.1 Araneus ventricosus
CAACAATACATTTTATTGTATTATATTTGTAAATATTCACAGCTGACTGTGGAACAGGCATTTTCCTGACCATGGACAAGCTTTCCATTCCCGGCTCCACGCCAGCCATTTTAAATTCTACCCTTGTTGTTTGTCAATGATCCGGTGAAAAAGAGAAAAAACAACAATACCTTTCATTGTATTATATTTGTAAATATATGTAATTTTTAGCTGCTTAAAACTAGGAATTACACAAAAAGCAACAATGTTCAAGAAAGCTAGCTAGTTTTGCAAATAAATTTTTAAATTTTGTTGTCAACCCCCTGTACTGCCGGGTTCTTTTAGGTGTTAATATTATGCACTTCAAACAAAACCATTGACTAAAGTTTCAACTCATTGTCAGCTTTCTGTGAAACGGGGTGGGCCAAATCCTTTTTTTGTTTCATCTCTTTCTGGTCGCCCACCGAAATGCCCTCGTGACCGAATCTTCACTGAAGAATGCGAGTTCCGACTATTGTATGTCCCACGATTCTCTGCAACTGATTGCGAATCATTGTATTTCTATTAAGTTCAAATTTTTCGCATCTTAAAAATGGTCCTTAGCATGTGGACACCAGTGTATATATCTATGAATTTTTAAAAGAATATAAAATGGACGTACTGGACAAGGGTTTGCGACTTTTGATTTGTTAGACGGATTTTATTTTCATGCCCAAGAAAAAACATATCACGAATAGATGGCGCTGTGAAATGTATTTTCCTGAAGCAATGCTATTTCTATCACTTTAAAACAGGGTGATAAATATTTACTCCATCCAATCGGCGATAATTTTAATCATCTTTTTTTATGGGTTGGGTGGGGAATCCGATTCTTTAACAAACCAAAATGTGCAGATCGCTCTCCTGCGTACACCAACTTCTTTATTCCGATTTTTAAAAATCAATTCAAATTTATAGCATACCTTTCATATAATTAAATTTTTGTTCTTTTTTATTTTCAAAACCTTAACCGAAATTTTCTAAATCTACGTGAACTTATCTACTTTTTTTTTGCTATCTTATATTTGAAAAGTAGAAGCATTGACTACCTGTTCTCGCAGATTTAGACTTGCGTCAGAAAAATTCAAAGAATAATAAAAAATATATAACCAATAGATGGCTCTGTAAAGTCTTTATTCCTGAAAATGCACAATTTTTATCTTTTAAAAAGAGGATGGGAACTATTTATAATATCTGTGATAATTTTAACTCGTTTATTTCTCTCGTCTCCGTCCAAATTTGTGGGACACCTTGGATATAATTGAACCTCTCCGAGTTTCTGGTTCTTTTTCCTTCCAAGATCTTGCCTGAAGCTTTTTAAAACCTCATGAACTTAATAAAATATATTTGCTGTTTTATATGGAAAAGCTGGTAGAAACATTTACAGACTATTTCTGAAAACTATTGTATACGATCATGAATAGGTTCAGAACGCTGAGTTTAAGGTTCCGAGGTCAGTAAGGATGCAAATTTCAACCTCAAAGCATTTAACATTTTTTCCCGACGGCTCAATACATGACGGCGAAATTATGTTGAAGCATATTTATACATTAAAATAATTATTCTTTATCTAGACATTGTAGCTGCTTGAATAGGCATTATCAGTCTGGTGGGAGCTGAAGAATTATCAGAATGAAGACATTTTTTTTTATCTTGTGGACGCTTACGATTCCATAATTGTAATATCTCTCCGTTTAAAACAACTAATATTCATGATGGCGATAGTTTAGCTTAAGCATTTGTGTTAGTAGGTTCTAGGAGGCGATTTTTGTGTTAAAAATAAAAAAACTTTCAAGATTGTCTTCTTAGTAAACACCCATTACTCGAGACCTACCATATTTCAAGTTCCCGTGATTAATGGTTGGGAGATTTCCTGATGAGTCAGTCAGTGAGTTGTATTTGGCTTCTGTACAGGGTATTTAGAAAAGTCACTTGCAAACTTTAACTGTAAGGCAGCATTATCAAAAAAGTCATTTGTTGCAACTGTACCATAGAGTCGGAAATGCAAAGAGGGTACCTTGCCTTTGAATTATTTTAAAGAAAAAGATATACCAAATAAAATGTACAATGCACATTTAATGGAATATCATTTTTCAATAGCACAGCAACCCAGTTTCATGAATAAGAGCATGCGAAACGCATATGGTTTCAGACTGCACGTCCTTTGAACTCTTTAAATTCCCCAAACGTTAGCTATTGATGCTGCGTCCTAGATGTCTCTGATGCTGCGTACGACTTGAAATATTGTTGTCCATGGCACTGTGTTGTGTAATCGTAAATGTACACCTTATTCAATTTGAGTTGTATGTTTTATCTGTAGTGTCATTTATTTTGACTAAGATCACCCTGTAGGGGGTCTGGCTCCTTTTGCATTTTCTTTCCTATGTTCTATTGCAAAAAATTACTTGTTTCTTTATGCATGACCTACCCTTGTAAACGACCTTTTTCTGAACTCCCGGCATATACAACGAGGCTTGAGTAATAACACTGAGCATTACCGGAATGGACGGTGTACATTCTACTTAGAGCTGAATTTTTATTCGCACCTGAGGGCCTGTATCGTGATATAACAGGTGTCTGCCATAATTTAGCCATCTCAGAACTTCGTTTGCAATAACAATCAATCGACTGCAATCCGAAAGTAATACGTGAAGCTGAAAGAGCGATGAAAAACTTCTATACATCAAATTATGTAACAGGAATAAAAAAGGCTTTTTTTTTTAGAAATCGACAGACTAAAAATGTATCTGATGGTTTTTTTATTCCGAATTTCAATCGTAACGGTTGTTACTTCAAAGATAAAACCTGCTACATATTAATAAAAACCTGCTTGGCTACCGAAATGCAAAAATAAACAACGTTTCCATACCTAAAGTGTCTAAAAGAAGCTGAAAAACGTGAGTAAATACTTAACGAAAGAATGATAATGATTTGACAATTTTTGCTTGTGATGATTAATAAAGGAAAAAACCTTTTCTTTATAAATGTTACGAAGTTAAGAAGAAGCAAGTAACGCGAAGCTAGTGTGAGAAAATGGACGACAATGCTAAGAAAGCTTATCAAGAAATTTAAAATCTTTTGAATTGAGGTCAAGAGAGACAGACATTAAAAGTAGTGGAATTATCTAATTGATTTTTTCGTAACCTTGAGATTATTATTTTTTTCTACGACTCACTACCATAAGGTCCCCTGATACCGAACCAATATGTAATTTAAATAATCAATTAACTAATAATAAAGTTATTGAAATAGTGTGTTGTCATCGAGAATTTGTAATTGTAGAACATTTCAAAACTCCAAACCGTCAGGAATTGAGTAAAATCGAATCCAAACTTCACTAAATGAAAGTGTTTTTAAGGACAAGATGTAACAGCTATATATATTAAAAATTAAATGTCCTGTTTTAAAATTTAACCGTTTAAGACTAAAAATAAAAGAACTTCGGGCAATTTTCAAAAGCAAAGCGCAAAAGATCTTTACAGCCCATGCGTTTTAAAAGGTTTAAATCGGAAGTGAAAATTCTGATCTGCAGTTCATGTTCAACGAAATCAATATTTTATTACAATTTAACTGTGGCGAAAACGCATAACTGAAAGATTTGAGAAGCTATGAAATTGGCTTAAATATTATTACTACAATAAAATAAAACTTCATTAAGTTGAAATTTGAAAATATGTTGAAAAATTAAATGAAAATAAAATTGGTTTCTCTAGCAAGTTATTTTTTTAAAACATTTAGTGTGATAATATGTTCCCAAGATATTGTGGATAAACGTTAAAATTGTTTTTGATTAATTAAATTTGAAAAATGCTTTTTTAGTGAGCACCTACTACGCTTGATGTAACTGCCTGTGATATTACAAAGCATCTTTGTCTGTAGGATTTCTTGATGAGTCGGTCAGTGGTATTTGTCTTGTATTCATTGTATAACCTAGCCGCCTTCGATGACCAGCTGGTTTGCCGGGATTAGTGTTTGAGTTTAATTTCGAATAAAACAATAACTTGATATTCATGACTCCGTCTACAAAGTATTTTTAAACATTAAATTACGATAAACATTCTTTTAGTTCCCTTGCACCTGCTCTGTCTATTTTTTAGACTAGCCGCCTTCGGCAACCAGCTTGTTTTCCCAACTTATTGGTTATAGTTAGACCAGTAGTTGAGTTATATCAATAAAATTTAATTTAGCAAATTATTTAAATTAGTTGTTAATTTAATAATTTGCTAATATTATTTATTTAAAATGAAAGCTATCCGATGAAATAATTTTCAATTGAAGATTCTGAATATAATAAAATGTTAGTTTGAAATATGTTAAATAAAACTGAAGATTCCAACTTATGCCTACTATAAACCAAGTAAAATATTTTAACTCGTTAATTTTTAAAAAATATTTAGATAAAAAATCTCCAAAATAAATTCAAATTCAAACGCACCCAGAATTAAATACAGGGTGGTCATAAAAAAAAACTTCCCCGATATATAAACTTTAGCGGCCTATCCGCTCAACCAACCGATATGAAATTGAAGGTATGCGCTCGAGATTGTGACGATTTAAAACAATTGAGCTATCACGGTTAAGGTTACAGTGAAAAAATTTCGAAATTTTTCCGAATTTTTTTTAAAAAAATTTTTCGGCCAGTGTAAAGTTAATGTAGCTTTCATAGCTTATCATATTCTGTTTCTATCGAAGAAATTCTTGTGTAATGAAAAACTGGAATTGAAGATTTGCCCCAAATTTCTTCAAGAATAACAGCGATATCTTCAGAAATTTCGATCACTTTCGGTTTGTAAATACGTGTTCTCTCTTTTCATGTCTTAATGCAATTAAAGTACCCCAATACATCTCCACGTGTTGGTAGAACAATACAGCTGAGCTCGTTCGGTCTGCCAATAATGGACACTTGACCTTGTTTTTTATTTTAAATAAATTTGTTATCAATAATTAAATGCACGCACTTTTTGCACAAACGAAAAGCCCCCCAAAAACCGCACTTTACCAGGGTGCGTAGCGTCATGAAAAGTGCTTAAATTTGAAAACCATTTTTAAGTACCTTAAAAGTGCTTAATTTGAAAAAGGTCCTTATAAATTGCTTAATTTTTTCGAGAAGTGCAAAGAAAGCATTCTTTTTCTGTTTCCCCAGACCTTGAATACGATAAATCGTAAACATAGTCATAAAGCTTTGTTTACCGGATGTATCAAGAAAGAAAACCGTCGAAAAGGAAGAATCCAAGGGTGCCTCTCACGAACATTTGTACCAATTTTCAAAACTATTTGATTTAATGTTTTTTTTTCAAAGCCTTCGTTGACTGGACTATTAATGATCTTTTTTTCCGCTCCCTCTTTCTTCAGCAATGAGCACCGGTGTATATTGAAATACTGGAATGGTTATACCGAAGGGAAAATTTATGAATTTTAAGAAACTAGCAGTACGCGCATGGCGTTGCCCGTGGAATCAGGACTTCAACAAAATGGGGGAAAATGCCCACAATGACACGAAAAAGTTTAGAAATCAAAAACAAAAGATGCACATTATTAATTTTTCTTTGCGATAATGACATTTATCAAAACAGAAATGTATATATTATTATTTACGATTACACGAATGTAATAATGTCACCTGCCGGAAGGAATCGGATGGTAATGAAAGCATATAACGTCACCTACCTCGAGGAAGGTCACGCACGAGCTAATGAAATTGCAACAATACATTTAGTCCAGTCAAATTGTCATAAATGATTACATTAATTAGGGTAGTTCCGATTTTTTGATATGTTTTATGGGTTGGTATAGTGTTGAAAAATCCAAGTTTTCCAATTCCTCCCACCACCGCGGGCGCCGCCATTTTGAATAAACCGCTCAATTTTTGGACTTTTCCCTGTTTTTACAAAATATCTCCTAAAGTATTGGTCTGACAAAAAAACTCGTCTGCACTTTTATTAAATTAGAGAACATTGTCTACAATTTGAGACAAAAATGAAATTTGTAGCTCTAATACTTCCCGAGATAGACCTCTTTGAAGTTTCAGAATTTTTCTCGAAAATGTAAAAATTACAGATTTTTGGTCAGTGATTGCTTGATAGGAAGTAAATGGTGAATCCTACACTAAAGTTTGACATAACAATTATAGTAGAGGTAAGTATCTCAAGTTTAAGACCAAGCTTATTCTTCTAGCTCGTTTAGACTACGAGATACAATCTTTTGAATATTTGTGTAGTTTTTTTAGGAAAACACGTGATAACTTAATTCTGACAAAATCAATGTATTTATTAAAAAACAAAAAAGGTTCATAGATTGTTAAGTTTGTATATCACATATATTCAGTGGAGTGCTCACTCGATGGACCCTTGGAATGATACATATCCAAAACATTTGTTTTGAAATTGAAAAATTCTGTGATGTAAAATTAACATCATCAGAACATGTTGACACGAGGCCTTCTCGAATAGCCCGGGATAATGAAGATGCAGCAAAGCTCTCTCAGCGGCTTTCTGAACACAATCCATTCCCTAAAATTGATGTGCTAATGTCAATAGATTAAGGAATTGTGGGAGGTAATGAAGTAAACTGCCATTTGTCAGAAGAGATTAGGAGAGATATGAAAAATGATGGGGAAAAAATTAATTCGAAAATGTGAAATTCAAACGGAAGGGCAAAGTAGTGACACTTGCTTCTATTAACAGTTTCGTCAAAATTTGTAACATCAGCATTGTTGTGGATACCCATATACTTTTTCACAGGTTATGCATAGCAAAGTAGTCAGATGACGATTTAAAAGCATTTTTCAAATTCGAACTGTCACCTTTTCCTATCTTGTTATTCACAGGAGAGAGCATGAGTAAGGGAACAAAATCTTCATTATATACATCATTCTCACCCATTACAGAGGATGTAAAACCTGAAGGATCCCAGTATGTCGTGGTTGATGGTGGTCATTTACTGCACAAAATTCTGTGGCGACAACAAGCCACATTTGGAGTAATATCTGAAAGATATGTTCAATACTTGAATAATAAATACGGTCAAGATATAGCTGTAATTTTTGATGGTTTTCCTGATGATGACAAAAAGAGCACCAAAAATTATGAACGACTTCGACGGGCAGCCCATTTTTCTCCTGATGTAATGCTTCATGAAGAAACAGTGTTACAATATACAAAAGAAAAGCGCCTTGCAAATGAATGTAATAAGAAACGTTTTATCGAACTGCTCAAGAAGGCTTTGCAGAAAGCTAATATCTGCGTCCAGCAGGCAGTTGAAGATGCTGACCTCACGATTGTGAACACTGCCTTTTCTGTTGCTCCTCAATATGACTATGTGCGTGTAGTTGGTGAGGACATTGACCTTCTAGTTCTCCTAACTGCATTGGCATCGACACACAGTAATGTTTTTTCCCCAAAAGTGTGGAAGAGGGAAAACGCCAGTTAGTTATTACTCAACCACATCATTTAATCATAAATTCTCGAATGGACTTTTGTTTATTCATGCTATCAGTGGTTGTGATATCACATCAGCACTGTTTGGCCATGGTAAAAACAAATTTATTAGTTTATTTTTGAAACATGAAGAACTTTTGAACAGAGCAGCAACATTCCTTAATCCTCAAGCAACAACAGAGCAAGTAACAAAAGCAGGGGAAAATGCTCTTGTTGCTTTGTATGGGGGAGATCCAGCAACTCAAAACCTTGATGAACTAAGGTACCACTCATTTGTTAAAGCTGCAGC
The DNA here is from genome assembly GCA_013235015.1 of Araneus ventricosus. NCBI lineage: Eukaryota > Metazoa > Arthropoda > Arachnida > Araneae > Araneidae > Araneus > Araneus ventricosus. The sequence goes on from BGPR01034608.1 coordinate 7,744, forward strand.
TAAAACTAAATTTAACCTCGTTAGATTGCCACCAACTACCGATGCTTCTCAACTGCATGCTCTGAGAAGTAGGTGCAAACATGGTTGGGAAACGAAAAAGATCCCTTGAAATGGGGCTGGATGCACACTCCATCAGGCCTCTTCCCTAAGAAATCAGAGAAGGATCCTGCACCAGAGTCCCTCCTTCGATGAATTTCCTGTACTTACAAAAAAGGATGCACGAACGCATGTGAATGCAGGAAAGCAGGTCTGCATTGTTCTTTAGTATGCAAACATTGCATTGGACAGTCTTGCGAAAATCCAATGCCAGTCATTTTAAACAACGAGTCTGAAGAGGGAGATGCTCCAGCACCAATTGACATGGTTGATGAACAACTGGAGTGTGAAGACATTGAATTGTAAGTAGTGTAATGTTACTATGTGCGGAATGGGAGCCAAAACAACGACGGACATGGCGCGGGCCCTTCAAAAGGTATGAAAATATAAAGTTATGGTTCAGCAGACATTTTTTTTCATGAAATTTGTGTAGTGCATAATTTATTTATAATTATTTTATCATTTATTTATGTACATACATATTTATTGATATATAATTCACAGAACTACTGAATATATGTGGTACACAAACTTAACAATCTATGAACCTTTTTTGTTTTTTAATAAATACATTGATTTTGTCAGTATTAAGTTATCACGTGTTTTCCTAAAAAACTACACAAATATTCAAAAGATTGTATTTCGTAGTCTAAACGAGCTAGAAGAATAAGCTTGGTCTTAAACTTGAGCTACTTACCTCTACTATAATTGTTATGTCAAACTTTAGTGTAGGATTCACCATTTACTTCCTATCAAGCAATCACTGACCAAAAATCTGTAATTTTTACATTTTCGAGAAAAATTCTGAAACTTCAAAGAGATCTATCTCGGGAAGTATTAGAACTACAAATTTCATTTTTGTCTCAAATTGTACACAATGTTCTCTAATTTAATAAAAGTGCAGGCGAGTTTTTTTGTCAGACCAATACTTTAGGAGATATTTTGTAAAAACAGGGAAAAGTCCAAAAATTGAGCGGTTTTTTCAAGATGGCGGTGGTGGGAGGAATTGGAAAACTTGGATTTTTCAACACTGTACCAACCCATACAACATATCAAAAAATCGGAACTACCCTAATTAATGTAACCATTCGAGTTTTTTTGTTACAATTTGACTGGACTAATTCTGGCATCGTCCGGAGAAACTCTCGCTGTTAAATCTCGCTAACAAAAAAACTGTTTGAACTCATCACGGAAAAATTAATATTAAAAAAACGAAAAAGATATTTTACCCGTTATTGTTTTAAATCCGACAGAAACGTTCCAGTTATAAGCTAAAGTGACTATTTTTCAAAAATTTCTCAAAATTCAGTAAATTATGTTTAACGTATGAAACAAACTTCATTAGAACGGAAATCGTTTGTTCTTTCCGATGGTGTAACCGTTTTTTTCGTACAATTATTCGAAGCCATGCTATTGAGAAATGAGTACGAAAAATCACCCAAAACAACAAAAAATATTAAATAAAAAATTTTCTAGATTAAATTTTAAAATTCTGGCTTCGAGGTGCATTCAGTCACCATTATGACTACCTGTGTGCCAAATTTCATGGCTGTAAGTGCGATAGATTCGTCTGGACATCGCAGACACACACATACACACAAACATTGCCTTTTATGAGTATAGATGTTGAGAAGGTCTCAGATTTTTACTGTTAATCTTATAAGAGTTGACTTAATTTTTTGGTAATGACGATTTTCATTATCATTTTTTTCAAACCAAAAAGACATCCTTTATTTTACAATAGAAGACGTTGTGCAAACACAGAAATAAATATTGAAATTAAAAAATACATATATTTTAAATTTTTTAATAAAAACTATGCATTATTATAAAACAGAAAACAACCTATACTTAGAAAATACGTGGGTTTACGTATGCATGGCATGTAGAAAGTTGCTTTTTTTTCGCTTAGGTGCTTAAAAAGTGCTTCACTTTTAAAGCAATTTCTCACTACGCACCCTATTTACGAACTTAAAAATAAAAACGCACAAAAAATTAGTGGGAAGCGGAAATCGATCTGCAGAGCGAAACACACTCTGCTTTCAAAATAAAAAAATGTGCTTTCTCCCAAGAGCGGTCGCTATTTTCGTTATTTCCATCTTCCAAGTAATCAGCGCCATCTATCTCTGATTTCAGATGCTAGGAAAAAAAGATTTCTTCATTCTTTCGCCTCTAACTTCCTTTCATTTTTTCGTGTATTTGTTAGTAATTATTAGAATAAAAAAGATATTTCTTGGACATCCTGTATATGTATGTCACATTTATATCCCAATCATTTCATATTTTATTACTTGTATTTGATTTTTAGAATATGGTCACAATGTTACCTGTCATTTCTGCTGCATTATATATACAAAATGAAGATCGATGTAAAGAGGGTCTATACTCACAATTTTGTTTTATTCATTACAGGTCGTATCTTCGGTACATCTTCGGATCTTAACACATACGGTGAATGTACATATTTTCGGAATCAAAACGAAAATGTGGGGATTCTGTTCAGAGTCAAAATGGATTGTGAGGGTTGCATCGTCTTCTAAATAAATGCAAATAAAGACGATATTATTTAAAGATACAGTATTCAAATTCGTAACAAAAATTTAATGATAATGCAGAGAAAAAACATAAGTTCATATTTGTAACTTCATGAAATATTTGTTTGTTCTGCTTTTTTTAAAATACTGCATCGATTATTTCGAAAAATGGAGAAACAACTGAAATGCGTTTTGATGTTGTCCCTCAAGGAAATGGCTCTGAGGACGGTGACTGTCCTTTTGTGGAATGACTCGGATACAGCTTCCGTCTCGAAATTCCGAATTCCTGGGTTTCATACCGAAGAAAGTAAAAAAGAATGGCGTGAAATTATTGAAGATAAAATGAAAGATAAAATTTTGAAACTCGAGTTACCCGAATCGCTTACGAAGCAGGTGATTGATATAGTTAGACCTATTGGTTTGCAGATAAGAAGATGGAAAGATTGCCAGGAAGATTATTTGAGCAATAAAAATAAAAAAATCACTTTACCTAATTCAGTAAAACTCTTTTGGAATACGGCAGGAATGATCGATTATAGGAAAACAGCGGAAGAACTCATACGTTGCGATGCGTTAAATGTTGTGCAACGTTACAAAATAGCTTGTACAAATTGCTTGGAAGATTGCATTCCACTTCTTTGGGAAAAACTCCCTGAAGAGAGAAAAATGCGTTTCCTCCGCGCTGGGATCCCGTCTCCAAAACTGGAGTTATGTTGGTCCTACATTATTCGAGGTCAACTCTCTGAGCTGGATTACTTGCTGAGAACATCGAAAAGAACTCTGACCTCCTTTAATCAGTGGGCCTTTGAACGTTCAGTAGAAAACGGCAATAAAACAGCAACTGAATATTTTTTTCAGAAGTTAACACACGAGGAGAGAGAGGCTTCTTTAATGAGAACTGTCGAAGCTCTGCTAAGAAATAGATTTAGAATAAAATCTAAACATCTCTTCCGTTTCCGAAACGAAAAACTTTCCGATGTCTCGTGTTATTTGCTAACCTTAATGACACCCGAACAGCAGATGGAAATATTTAAAAAACATCCTAGCGGAGTCTTGTTGAGATTCCTTGATTGGCCTTGGCCAGATCTTTTCTTGGAGAACGCAGGCCTCATCTGGATCTTTCTTCCTCCAAGCGGCTATGGCGATCTTCTACTGAACATGGCTAGTAGATTTGAATTGTCAGATCACTATTTTCCGAAATTGTTTCAGGAATTTTTCATGCAGAGTCCTCTCGATTGTAAAAAATATTTTGTGGATCAAAAATCTGTGTTTGGTACTCCTGCATCTCGTTTCCTGTCTACGTTTTTCAGATGTGAAGATTCAGAATCTGTCGAGGTAATCTTCAGAAATATGGATACGGCAGACAGAGTGAGACTTTTGTCTTCCGATGATGTTTTAAGACTTTTTTACTTTTACATGTTGAAGGACCTCTGGTATATGGTGGAAGTGAGCCTGCGAGAGGCCGCGCTATCCAGAGAAGACATGCAGAGACTGAAGGAGGCTTTTATAGAATGTAATTTCATAGGACAAGTCGAGTGGGAAAATCGGAAATTTATAAGATTCTTCGAGTTCCTTGATGAAGCCGATGCGAGTGCTGATGAGGAAAAGAAAGCACAGAAGCGTAAGCTAGAAAACTGCTGTCCAGAATAATAAACTTTGTCTAGTTCTGGGAGATGGAGAACAACTGGAATATGGTTTCGTGAAATTGAAGTGATTCTCACATATTTTTAAATTGAAACGAATGAATGTTAATTTTTTTTCTGTATCTCATATGCATTTCAAAATAATTGGAATATTTACTTTATGGTAACTTAATAAAATGTTGGGAATTATTTTTACTCTGAATTATCTTCAATACTGAATGGAAGATATCACATAGTTTTGCCCTTTTTTTCCTTTTTTTATTTGTTACTTTGGCTCCGCTCAATGTAATTTATTTTTAAACAACAGTTTTATGATACAACTGGCATCCCGCCTGTCACGGCTTTGCCCGCGAAATGCAATTCGGTAATGAAGCAAGACACAACAATACCGTTTATTTTATTATATTTGTAAATATTCCCATCTGACTATGGACCAGCATTCCATCCCCGGCTCCACGCCAGCCATCTTTAATTGTATCCTTGATGTTTGTCAAAGGTAAACAGCAATCCTCATCTAGGCTTTGTAGTTGCTTGAATAGACAATAAATAATAAAGATAATCAAATAAAATTAAATTAGGAATTAAAACAAATTTAAAAAGAAATTTAAACATACACTACAAAATGTAAACAATGTTTAAGTAGACTTTTTTGAATTTGAATCCATTTCGGATTTAGTCTAAGCCCTTGTAAAAGTGGACTAGAATGGATTCCTTATTTATTTAATTATATTCTCTCGGTGTATATTTCTTGGTTTTTTACTTTCTTTGAATAGACAATATCTGTCTGGTGGGATCAGAAAAAATTTTCAGAATGAAGAGAGATTTTTCCTAGGAAACGCCTAATATTCCATAATTATAATACCTCTCCTTTTAAAATCCTTTTTGTATTAAAGAGCAACCTTTTGAGTATACATGTACTTCGGTTTTCCTTTTTTCTATTCTATGTGCATCCATACCATTATCGAATTTAGCACATTTATGGATCTGCACAAGAAAAGAGCTAATGCTGTAAAAGCGTTATAAGAATTCGAATTAGATATTAATTTAATTTTAAGTGGTCAATTTAGGCGTATCTTCTTTTTCCTCCTAGTGTTAAATTTCTTCAGATTTACGGGGACATTTTTCGTATTCTTATCCGAAATTTTTAAATCCGAATGAAATCTTTTTGCTAGCTTATATTGGAAAAGTTAGCTGAAGCATTCTCCAATATTGCAGTGACAAAAATCTAGCCAATATGCCCGGCTCTAGGTCGATAGGAATCCAATTTGTTCGAAAAAATTCGTTTAATACCAAATTATTTTGTGCACCCAATTCCTAAGGACGGTAAGAGCGCAACTTTAACCGCATGGATCACGAGAGCTAAACGCATTGTGATAAATAGAGGAGAGGAATCGAGCGAGATTATAATTAAAAGTTACTATTTCAATTATTCCTTTAAAAATTAAGGTGTCACATTCTGAATTCTTCATATTATTTGCTTCAAGTGCCAGAATGTTTCTCCGTTCTAATAAAACTACAGTAGAACGTCAGGACAGTGTTGGCGAATTGAGTGAGCCATCGTCGTCGTCGTCCCCCTCCCACTTTTTTGCTGAAATAATTTTTTCTTCTTAAGGCTAGGAACTACAAAAAAATCAATAGGATTCAAGAAAGCTTATTTATTCTGCAAATATTTTTTTAAAAAATTTGTTGTCAACCCCCCTGTGCTGCCGGGTTCCAGAGGTTAGGTGTCCAGATTGTTTGCCACCCAGTCGCCACTACTGCCTCGGGAATCCTAACTAATTTGGGGGGGGGGGTTCTGTTCGGATTCCTGGAAATTCTTATTATCCGAGAGATTCTGTAAAATACACATTATATACCAAATCCAGTAGAGTAATTTATGATTTTGGCTACTCTGTGAAAAGAGTACGGAAAAAGGTAGCTGCGATTCGCATCGGCAAACGATAAAACTAATTTTATTTCCACTAATTAATTTACTTTATTCACTCTTAAATAGCAATTAAAATTTTGCTTTTAAGTTAGGAATAAACATTAGCTTTGTTTCTGATTCCAAATTGTTATTTGCCTTCATTTTTAATAAAAAGTTTTGAGAAAATTTAAAAAAAATGATTCGGATTATTCGAAATTTCTGATTCCCGAGGTTCCACTGAATTTAAACAAAATCACTTGGGTTGAAATAAATTATTCGAATAAAATAGATTGTACCTTTTACTGTGGAAAAAATAATCGCATCCTTACCAATCTTACTCCTATAAACAGGGTGTCCCATGAAAGTGGAACGAGCATTTATTTCCTTAAATATTGCACCAAATCATATACACTCTGTCCCAAAAGTTTATAGAATCTTGTATTTTGCCTATATTTTTTGTTGTATATGATGTATTTAATTGCAACTTACTGTATGGATATGTTATGTCTATTATACTGAAAAAACAGCAGTTCCATCCTGTATATTTAATGCCAATTTTTAAATCGTAGAATAAACAGAAATAACCTGCCCAAAAGTTTATGGACAAATGCAATTTTATGCAAATATGGTATCGGTAATCATGACGTCGATTCGGGGCCTAATAAATATGTTGTAAGAAAAGGAAAGCGGCCGTTTGTTCTGCGTTTCCAGATGCCTAACGCTTCGTAGCTCTCTAATGAAGAAGTGAGTAAAATTCTGCATTTGAAATTTCTCGGCAAGACTGTTAAGGAAATATCGAAACTTTCAAATCATTCTAAAAGTATGATTTATCGTGTATTAACTCGTACGGCAAGACCATGTGCGACGGATATTCGCATTTATAGTCGGATACAAAGAATGGCTTCCAGTCAGAAAATGTCGTTTCACGAAATTACTAGGACTTCCCGGTTGCAAATCTCCAAGAACACTGTTCATAGACGAATTATAGAATCTGGTTATATGATCCACGCAAAAATGGCTCGCAGATTACCAACTTCAAATCTTCACATTAGTAAGAGATTATAATGGGCTCGTAATCATATGTCATATGGCGATAAATGGATGGCTGTCCTTTTCAGTGATGAAAAAAAAAATGGAACCTCGATGGACCTGACGGGAATATAAAATATTGGCATGATTTACGAAAAGAGCCCAGGAGCTTTTTCAGTAGGCAAAGTGGTGGTGGATCTGTGATGATGTGGGCGGCTTTCGGTTTCAAAGGTCAAGTGGGTTTGGCCTTTTTAGATGGCCGACAGAATTCTCCTAAATACATAGAAACACTAGAAAATCATCTTATGCCATTTGCAGAAAACATTGGGGGACGAAATTGTGAATATGAGCATGATAATGCTCCCACCCATACCTCCAGTGCTACGAAAAATTATTTAAACTCGAAAAATGTTACTGTTCTTGAGTGGCCACCGATGAGCCCTGATCTAAACCCAATTGAGAATGTGTGGGGCATTATGTCTCGGAAGGTATATGAGAATGGAGGGCAATTTTATTCAGTGAATGCCTTGAAGACATCCATTGAAAGTGCAGGGTAAACTTGGAACCAGAGATATTACAAACCTTAATTATGTCGATGGAAAAACGTGTATACGATGTCTTACTGAAAAATGGAAAGACTTTACACTATTAAGAACATTGTATTGAGCACCTTTTGTTGAAAAGTCATATATTCTATAACTTTATCACTTCTAACACTTATTTTGAAATTGTATTGAATGAATTTTAAATATCTTTTCTGTATCTCGAATGCATTTAAAATAATTGGAATATTTTCTTTATGATTACTTAATAAATTGTTGAGAATTATTTTTTCTCTGAGATATTTTCAATATTGAATCGAAAAATAACAAATAATCTTAACTTTTACCCTTTTATTATTTGTAAACTTGACTCTGCTCAATGTATCGTATTTTTAACAACAGTTATATAATACAACTGGCATCCCCCTGTCACGGCTTTGCCCGCGAAATGCTATCCGGTGAAAAAGAGAAAAAACAACAATACCTTTTATGTATTATATTTGAAAATAATTACAGCTAACTGTAGAACTGGCATTTTCCTGACCATGGACAAGCTTTCCATTCCCGGCTCCACGCTAGCCATCTTAAATTCTACCCTTGTTGTTTGTCAATGATTCGGTGAAAAGGAGAAAAACAACAATACCTTTTATTGTATTATATTTGTAAATATTCGCAGTTGACTGTGGAACAGGCATTTTCCTGACCATGGACAAGCCTTCCATTCCCGGCTCCTCGCTAGCCATCTTAAATTCTCCCCTTGTTGTTGTCAATGATCCGGTGAAAAAGAGAAAAGCAACAATACATTTTATTGTATTATATTTGTAAATATTCACAGCTGACTGTGGAACAGGCATTTTCCTGACCATGGACAAGCTTTCCATTCCCGGCTCCAC
>BGPR01034609.1:0-16385 GCA_013235015.1 Araneus ventricosus
TAAATATTGCATGCGCCCCACGTTTTTCGTTTTAAATCTGTATGGGGTTATAAATCTGTATGGGGCTAGAAGAAATTATTTTATACTTTTTAGTCCGTTTTAAAAACGTGGTCTATTAAAATTTTTATTTTTTTAAATAATTATTTGTTTTGGAGACAACTTAATAATGTGGGAACAATTCTGACAGGTAATAACGATGCTTTAAATAAAGCCTTAATAGAAGTTATAATTTCTTAAATGGATGGTGAGGTTTCTTAGAATGTTAATGTTTTGAAAATTACGCAGCAATTTATAATTTTCTTTCGCTTAATTTTGCAGAATTACAATTAATATTCCTGACATTTCTATAAAAATATTCAGTATGGTGGCAGTCTAAAGAAAGAATTAAAAATTATTATGCAATATTCTTCAAAAATTTGAAAATCCTCAATGTAGAAAACGAGTTCACAGTTAAAGACATTCCGACTAGTTTTGTCCACTTGGCACTCTATTTTACTCATCTGAAAATAGACAAATAGAAAATACCTATAATTAAAGAAAATCAAGATACTATTCCTTTTAGAGCATTAAATTCTCTTTTAAATAAAATGCCAACGCGATTTATTTCTGTGACCTTTTTTAAGTTAAAAAAAAATGCTCACGTTTTATTAGTCAACCCAATATTTAAAAACAACTCGCTTTAAATAATAATTTTGAAAAAGGATATTTCCAAATGTAATAATTTTCATGATGCCATTTTTTATTTATTATTTATAAATAACTCAACAATTCTTTTTTAATTCACTTCATATTAAAAAGCGAAATTAAGCCAATTACAAATAAATTATGTCTTTTCTTTAGCGCCACCACTCCAGGAGCTTCAATATATATACACGTTCCAGTTCTTTATGTGTTTCCAAGCTTTTTTTGCAGACATTACCGACCATCTATTAAAACCAACATCGTCTTGGCAAATGATGATAAAAATATAAAATTATAAGTAAGAAAATTCTACTACTTCTAACTTAAAAATTGCAAGTTCTTACAAGCAATCATTTAAGACATTTAACGTTTCAATAACGTTTCATTCTTAAGACGTATTTAACGTTTGTTCTGGCATTTTATCAGCTAAACGAAGGATGAAGAAGGGTAAAGAGTGAAGTGTAAATTTCCTCTTCGTCTCCTAGTAAACACCTCCTTTCCTGAAAAAAAAATCGATAGTGTTTTTATCAGGAAAAAATATCAACAACTCGAAGCATTGTAAATGGAGACAAATAATAAAAACAAACGAGTATTAATAACAAATAATTAAAATTATCTGTAATCTGATTAGTTATTTGCTAAGTATCTGTGAAACTTAGGACAAAACATATAGCTTGCAGGAGGTTTAGCTGAACGGTGCTTTAGTTGTCATAAACACACAGAAAAAAACTGCAACCTCTCTTTAAATTATAATTAATTAATTCGACCATTTAACTGCTTCATTATCTTTACTATCTAATTAGATGAGGTTTTCTGTTTTGGCAATTGTCGTCATTTTGATTTATTTAAGAGTCCATAAAACACCTCGAATGTTTATGGATTCCACGCAATCCTTTTTATAGAATTATAGCGCCTATGAATGACATACTTTTAGTTTATAAGTTTAAAATTGCATTCTTCGACGCATGTACAAAGTACAGATAAATCATTCAAGTGGTTAATAAGCATAATTGTTAACGTAACCAATAATTTAATTTTATAACTGCAAGTTTCTAAAACTTTCAAACGTTGTAAGAAAATATATGTAAAATCCCAAATGCCCGAATTTCGCGACATATCGTTTCAGATCGGCTTTGTTACTCATTCTTCTCGATTTTCATATGATTATGTGTCGAACACGAACAGGCAATTATTATTATTAGTTTTCCATCATTTAGATTACACACACATATATATATATGAAACAACAAAAAATTTTTTGGAAAATGCAAAAAATTAAATTATTATACAAGTACAAGAAGAATTATATTACAGAGACCTTGGAGAAAAGATTTTTAGTGTGTTTTTAATCCAGAATTTTTTCTATTTTCACGCTGGCTGCTCTTTTTGGGGATAACGATAAATTTTATAATTTTGTCGTTACAGAAAGAAGCACCAATTAATATCATAGGCTGGCTTCCCTCCTGATGAGCGTCTTGCCATGATACTCTCTAATTTTATTGTGTTTTGTCTTCCTTTTTTGTCTTTATTTGTCTTTTGTTTGTTCTTGATAAATTGTCTTTTGTTTCTGGTATGTTTTGATATATATATATATATATATATATATATATATATATATAATGTATCTGTTGTTGTAGTCATTAAATAACAAAAAACAGGCCGAATTATATTCGAATTTTCATTTTATTATGGGAGAGGACGGACATACGTGCAGTTGGAAATTTTAGACAAAAGAGAACAGAAAATCCCTGCTTTTTTCTCAGGTAGGATTTAAAGATAGACACGTGATGAAAGTGAAGGGAATATAGCTTCTTTAGTAAATTACGTAAGGTTTTAGGAAAGAATAGCATAGCGTCAAGGAGTCGCTTGATTGGTTGATTTGTGTGCGCGTGAAACGATTAAAATATTCTTTTAGTAATAAATATGCCAAAACGAGAGATTTAATATACCTCCAGCGGGAAAAGAACGAAACTGGAGTTTAAGAAAAGTGATTTTGGAATACATTCAGACTTTAAAATATAGTATTTAGAATTTAAAGCAAAAAATAGAGTACTATATATTATACACACAGACTCACACACAGTATATATTAAATTATATATATATATATATATATATATATATATATATATATATATATATATATATATATATATATGTGATTCCCGGCTAGATGGTGGGACCGGATCCTGTCCGGATTAAACGGAAATTGCTTTAAAATGCACGTAATACAGGTTTTAGGTGAGTAAACCTAAAGAATAGATGGTATTTTTTAATAAAGACACGTGTTATTTTTGTACTGACCTCTTACTAAAATTAGTATATCCTGCGTTTTTTTAAAATCCCGTCCGGATTAACCTGATACCCGGACAAGTGGGGTCCAGATTAGCGGGACTTTGCTGTATAGAAGTCTGGTAAATGTCACACGCCCTAACGACGTCTCAGTTAAATGGGCATCTCAGCATAATACCTAGTCGGCTGAGTGACCGCGATCGGTTTGGTGCAAATATTTCAAATCTATACTTTTATCTTAACTATTTTGGCTTACCAGTATTGAAGAACTTGACAAAGCATGCTGTGCAAGGCTTGAAAATTAATCAGTGGCATCCAAAGGTGGATTGCGACTCCCAGTTTAAGATTATCTTCTACTATGAATCACTTCAGCTTCTATCAGTTTAAAATAGCTTTTATCGCAATTTTTTTAAATAGTTAAAAATTGTTATGTAATTTATCTGAAACCTATGCTGGGAGCCAAAAAAATGAAATAATAATTTATAAATTTGAAGGAATACAAATTAATTATTTTCACTCTCAATCTATTTCAGACCGGAAAAAAAATAAATGAGATGCTAGATGTTCAGACATATTGGATAGAGCGTTCATACATTTGTGCAGATTCTTCCGAAAAAACACTACCAGCTTCACACCCATAGATACATTTTGAAATTAAATGTATATTTTACTACACTAGAAGTATAAATAAAAATAAACGGCCTTAACCCTACACTAAGTAAGGCTCCATATTTGGAATTCTACCATTTTTTTTAATCGTTTTCAATTAATTTTAAGTAAACACATGATTAAATTCAAAAATTTGCAAATATTTTTATTAATTATATTTCGTTTTCAATTAATTTTGAGTAATTACATGATTAAATTTAACAAATGTCAAATAATTTTATTTATAAAACTATTTGTTTATTACATTTTGTATTTGGAGCCTGTAAGTTTCTAGCAAAGAAATTTGAATTAAATATTAAGTTCAATTTAATTAAAATTAATTAAGTCTTTATTTCTCTTTGTTGCATTTCTTACACTCATTTATGCATATTTATCCAATTTTTGTATTAAAAGAAAAACTCCTGGAATAATAAAGGATAAATAAAGGAATATTAAACTTTATGGAATGATTTTTAAAGATTTTTTTATATGCTTCAAAATCAAAATGGCTAAAATATACTCAGCAGGAGTATCTAACACTGTATACTACGAGACCCAGTTGGAAGTCGACTCAAAAACCACAGATCTACCGAACAGATTAACCTAGAGCAGGAAAGAAAGGAAGATCCTTCAAAAGATTGCAACAGATATCAAATAGTCACCACTTATGAAGTTATCATTGTTTATGGAAGAAGTTTATTTCCAGATAAGTTTTGTTTTATCAATTTTTTGACTCGAAGTTGTGTGTTGAAGTTTATACTGCAATTAAAAAACATTTTTACTTGCAGATCACGTGGCGACTATTGATTAAGATGTATCTTATAAATGTAAATGGACAATCTGTGGCTCTCGTTATCATTAGATCTCTCAAAAACACTCTTGAATTAAGTCCTCTTTGTATGGAATAATAAGCACTAATTTAATCTAAAAAAGTTGTTATGGCAATTTACATAACCAAGAAGCCTACATCCGTTTTTTGTGATACATTATCTAATGCATGTGATCAGTAGTTATCATGAATCAAAAGAGAGTTACCCAGGTGTAGTCGTATCGGATGCATTAAAAAAACGGTCGTTTTTCTGTTGATGTGGAATAAAAGCAATAAAGAAAATAATTTTATAAGATGTAGGGAATGAATTCCTCCTAAATGCTGAGTGGAATGAATGATAATGTGTTATTGGGAATGGATGAGGTGTTACAAGAACGACGAGTGTGCTTTTATACACATAGCAAATACTTAAAAGTTCATCTTACTGAAAAATATATGAAAAGTGTATTTTCTGGGGACAATTATGTTATATATAATAATTTAATCGAAAATTATCTAACAGCTTACTTGCAAACTTTTTTTGTGGGAAATGAAGGAGTTACAGGAGCGAAGTTTGCTCAAATGCAGATAAAAAATATTTAAAAGTCACTCCAACTGAAACACATCGCATTCATTTTCTGGAAACAAATGTATAAAGAATAAAAGTTAAATTTAAAATAAACTAACGACTTGTGACCGAATTTTTATAATTAAAATTTGTATAAATTTATAGGAATGTATAAAGTAAAATCTCAGTTCATCATATCGGTCATTTTTCTGTTGATGTGCAACAAAAACAACAAAGAAGATAGTTATATAAGATGCAGGATATGAATTCCCATTGATGTTGTATGGAATGAATGATAAAATGTTGTGGGGAATGAAGGTGTTATAGGTAGGAAGCTTGCTCTTATACACAAAGAAAATATTTAAATGTCACTGTCACTAAAGCACATAGATTACATGCATTTTCTGGAAGCAAATATGTTACGAATAAAGTTTAATTGAGTCGCTGCCTGAAGAAACCACATGAGTCAATAATATCAAAATCCGGGGAGCTGCAAAGAAACGATTAATTTTCTCAAATCAATAATTGATTTTTTATATGGTAGATTTTATACGCTTATAGTGTGACTTTACTTGAATCTGGTAATTTCTTCACTCACTATGCAAATAAATATCCCTTCAGAATGTGAAAACAGCATAAACGCAATTTTGAAAAAAAAAATGCTTCGCGGTTTCTGTTATTAACGGTTCAATTAAAATAAACTAACGACTTGTGGGAGAATATATTTAAGGAACATGTGATAAAATTTGAATACATTTATAAGTAAGCTAAAATCTACCTTGATGTTTTGATCTGATATTTTACTGTAACTTTGCTTGAAAATAATGATATATTTTAAAAATGTTTATAAATGGAATAAATTATATATATTGATATTTTTTATTGAAGATTTCACTTCATAACTTCTGCTGTATTAAAGATAATCTTAAAATTTTACACGATATTCAGTAACTGTAATAAATAATATATATTTTGAAGGTGTGAAAAGTCTAAGATTGTTATAAAAATAATATAATATGCATAGTCAAAAACTTAATTCCCAAATATTTCCCACTAATTTTGAGAGAAATATTATATTCACCGATGCTATAACTGTGTTTCAAGTTGAAACACAGAACAGCGTTCAATGAAACATCTGCGACAGTTTTCTTTCACCCGTCACATGATTTTTAATTAAGCCATCAGATTCTGCATGATATGAATTGGATATTTGACTTTTGTGACTTGTAACAACTGCACGTAACCACTGTCGGTATATTTGTATCAAAGCTTTGATTGTTGGTTCGCGTACGATAGCGTCTTTTAATGCCATTTCAATTGGACGTCTTATATTCATCCATGTATTATGTATGAAGGGTTACTTCTTCCACAAGGGTTGTTAATACTCCAGGATTGCCGTGTGCAAAGTGACAATGATGGATCTGTTACGATTCAAAAACTGTTGCTTGAGAAGTCAGATTTTGCACGCAAGAGAGAAGTAGACATTCGAATTCATTGCAGGTTCATTCGAGATGAATCCGAAGTTCGGAGAAGGATGCAGGTAGGAAATGATTTCCCAAATGGTTGTAAAAATTCTAGGAAAGGACGATGACACCTGGATATAAGATTCTGAAAAATATATTATTCTGGGTTTTGTTTATCCAATCATGTAATTTAGCGAGAAATTTTTCAAAAATTAAACATCCATCTTAAAAAAGAAAGTGAGTAAAACTATTAGTGAAGTGAAAGTGAGTATTACTGAACTGACTATTAGTGAAAGTGAGTATTACTGAAATTAATGAGCAATTCAGTTTTATGGAATGGAATAGAATTCTACTTTATGGAATTCTATTGAGAGACTTATTTAATTTGTATGTCAAAAATCATAGCTAATGACTATGATGTTCTTAGGAAACGTCTGAATATTGCTTAAACAAATAACCATCCTTTATTTAACCCTTTGAGGACGACTGTCACATGTGTGTGCCATTCACTAGTGTGGCAATTTTAAAATTTTACGGAACCCTGCACACGGTGAATTTCAAAACATCCCACCGGAACCGGAAAATTCTGCAAATATCAAGTTTGTTTAGACATCTATAAGAGGCTCAAAAAAACATATTAAACGGAAAAGAGACCTCAAAAAATTGGAGTGTGTTCCAAGTAACACCTAAGGTCCAAAAGAAGTAAGTGATCAAGAAAAGAAAACAACAGCATTCCCTTTCATGCCTATAAACAGGATAGGAAATATTATAATGCTATATTACATTTTTAATAAACCTACTAAACAGTACCTTTCCATTTATCATGATACAAAATAATATTTTATTTTTTCCATTAAATTTCGAATCGAGTTAGACCTTTGTACCACACCATTGTAATTTATATAATAAAAGTGTTAGTTTGACAAAGTTCTATGTGAAGTTAGAACCATGCCTCTTTCGCGAAAGCTGTTTCTGTTTTAAACAAGGTTCTAACTGTCTTCTTTTGCTGTGTTAGAAAACAAAGGAATGAAATATTATTTTTTAAAAATAAAGTGTGGAACCTCTAAATAAAAGCCTTTTAATGTAATTATTAAATTATTAATTAAATTAGATCATAAATATAAAAGTTGTAAATGGTGAAAACATTAAACTCGTTTTTCTCAAAACTAACTCGGATGCAGTTAGAACCTTGTCAAACCAAGGCAACGAAATGTATGAAAACTTTGTCTTTTAACTGTTTACTAAAAGTAGGAAAACTTTGTAAATGACTTAAATGTTCATTAAATATAGGAAAACTTTTTGAATCATTATTAACTGTTTATTAAAAGTATGAAAACTTTTTAAATGTCAATTAACTGTTTAGTAAAAGTATGAAAACTTTGTAAATGACTATTAACTGTTTATTAAAAGTATGACAATTTTGTAAATGACAATTAACTGTTTAGTAAAAGTATAAAAACTTTGTGAATAAAAAAGGGGAAACTTGGCTAATTTAAATGTTTTTAATTCGAATTTTTCTCAGGTTCCTTGAATTTCCTACTAGCTTCTATTTTGAATTCATTTTGGTTAATTAGGATTAAAAACTAAAATTTGCTATTATTTTTTAATTGATTTCGTTATTTAAATAGTCCGAACCTTGTATTCTGAGTGATTTTAACTGACTAAGTTTTATAAGGCCGTTAATTGACTCGAGAACTTTACTGCTGTACAATGTATCCAATCAAGAAAGCAATCGAAAATTTCTCACTTTGAACATGTTTAAATGTGAATTGGTAAATTGTACCGTTGATTTTGAAGTTCTGTGGTACAATTGTTGTATTCAAAGTGCAGTATATTGTTTGCTTATTAAAATCACTCACTTATTATTTGTAAAATAATTATTATTAAAAATTTTAATTACAACTGTTATTGCTTAATTTATTAATATTTGTTACTGTTTAATAGTAAATTGCGCATTATTTACTAAAAGTGTATAATTTAATATTTATTAATTAAATATTGAAAATAATTCTTCATTGTCTTTCTTACTACACTCAGTTTTACAGCGATTTTTTCTTAATTTGAATTTTTGGATAAATCGAAATTTTTCTGTGGTCCAGTCAGCCTCGAATTAGCCAATGCAAAATAACAAGAAATTCCATTGCAAAAGAAACTTACAGGGATTCTGTAACATAAAATATTTTCGCCAGCAGCAGATTTTAATACTTGATGCATACATGTGTTACGGTCCCTGTGATTAATCGGTTATTATTAATAATAACAGGATTTATAAGCGGCCTTCGGCGACCAGCTTGTGCGCCGGGAATATAATTTCAATTGAACATTGCATCATATTATATTCATTTTTCCCTTAACAACGTAAGAAGATCGCAGCAAATGTTTAACTCATGTTCTTTTAGCGGCCTTAAGCTTGTTCTGTTCATTGTCCACATAAATGTGCCTAATGGAGTCAAATAACTAACCATGGCATGAAACATCTAATTGAAAGTTGTCAGCGCCATCTTCACTTTCTTATCCCTCTTGCAAAATATGCATTTGATTTCAATATTAAAATGGCGCAACACATTTTATGGCCAGCGGCATGTTTGCTGAATAAAAACATGCTGAAAAAAGAATGAAAACATAGCAGCCATAATCATTCAGCTTACTAGATATATTTCTTCATATATCTAATATCTCAGAGAGCTTGGGTTACAGATTCCAAAAAAATTTTGCTGAAATAAAATATGAAAGCAAAATGTACTAGGATATTACCTTAGCTTTCAACAATGAAAGAGAAACACGCACTTAAATATTTGTTTAAACAATGAAAAGTGTTTGAATTGCATTGCAACAATAAAAAGTATTGTTGTATATTATGCCAAAAAATATTTTTAAAAGGTTATTAAAATTAGAGAAAACATTGTATGGCAACTTAATTGATATCAATAAGTAGGTAATTTTTTGCACTTTCGGATGGCGTAAAAATGATTTTTTTGCTGTAATATTTTCGAAAGTTATTAAGTAAAAGAGCCAAAATTTCGCTTAAATTTTAATTCATTACAATTCTAATTACAATTTCATAAAAACGGCACCGGGATGCACATTCTCACCCTCAAAAGAATGTTCGTGCCAAACTTCGTAGCCCTAGGTGCAGCGGTCTGTCTTGTAGATCGCCAACACGCATACACACACATTCTCCTTTATTATTTGTAGTGATAACCGGTTTTTTATGCGGTTATCATTAATAATAACCGATTAATCACATTGACCGTAGCAAATGCATTACATTAAGAATTCTTAAACGCCAGTTTGGATAGCTTAGTTATGTGAAATGCTCACTTTACAAGAAGACGCAAAAGAAAAAGACAAAAGAACATAAATTTACTAAATTACATTTTCTTCTAGTGATGACGTGTTTCATCAACAGAAATAAATATTGTTGAATTTGATCTTCTGGCAGGCTCCTTTGCTAGCGCTCTCCAAAACCGAGAACTAAATTGAAATTTTCTTTAAACAATGCGTCATTTATTAGATGTCGGAATTGCAAGGCAAATCGGAGCAGAAGCGTATTTATATTTCTATTGTGAACAACTTAAATTATTATCAGTTCTTCTTTTGTTCGCATGTTTTCAATATTTTCGTAGTGTTGCGGAATTTGAAAAATATCGCATATCCCACGCACGGAATTGATGTTAATACTGTACAGGTTGCGACTGATGTGACTTCTTAACTGGAATATATGTACGTATTGTGACGGTCACAAGGTAGGATTTTAGAATAATCTATTCGCTTGCCGCCTGAGTTATTTGACAATAAATATCTGGTGCCAGTTCGGTTTTGAATATACTCCGAATTAGTTGTTGGTTATTTTTGTCAAGTAATTCTGTAAATAGAAGCAAAGAATAGAGGACTTTTAGCTGGAATAAGGGAGATGCGCTGGTTTTTCTGGAAATATTTTGATTGATATATATTTTTGTGCTCGCATGTAACACACAAATACGTCGCGTAGTTGAAATTCGCGAACATTCTTCCTCATATTTAAGTAAGTGTCTGTCAGTGAGCATAATGTTTGATTTCATATACTTTATTAACATGTTCACATACATAACTAACACAAGTAGTCCAAACTGTATACACATTTTATATAACTCCTATTTAAACTATTAATAACATACATGAAAATTTCATAAGTTAAGTTATGATATAAAAATCGCAACATCCAGGTCTATCGTAATAGAATCGTGGTTAACGGATGGTTAAGGCGAAAAAGTACCATTGCTTTACTCCAGGCTCAACGGATCTCACAGCGGTGATTGTGTGTGTGTGGCGGCACATGAAACAATGTTTATAGCTCAAAGATAGATACAATCAACAAGTTTAACCCCTTCTAGGTCGATTTTTTGTTCGAATTTCCGACCCCAAAAAAGCATTTTTTTTTATTGCTGAAAATTAGTGTATGTTCTACCCTGATTTTGAAAATGCAAAATGTTTTTGTCAGTAAGCAGTTTTCGCCTGACCTTCTGGTGGTCATACATGTGAAATCCCGTTCACTGATCTCTAGTTTTCCCTGCAATGCACCCAAGTTTTAAATTAAAACAAAATACTCTCTGATAATCGCCATCTCTTATCAATATTCAGAAATACAAAATATAATCGCGGAATATAACGAGACGCGTAAGTTGCGACGGATTCACTTTAAACGATGAAATTTTTCTCTTCGTCGCTTGACATGTGAGAGTTAAAACAGCGTTTTCAACAAAATGCGCCCAAATGCCAAATATTGAGCAAAACTACAATTGCAATTCCATCGGTCAGTTTTATAACCAATGCTTTGACTAATAATGACCACCATTTCGAACACTTCCGATAATTGCCAAACTCTATATTTCAACATCCCAATATCTTGAAATTCTAAGTTTTAACATACTGGCTTTTTAAAATTTAATATTGCTTATGAAATCCTAATTCATATCACTCTGATTTAAAACTCGTAGAGTTTGGGAGTTGTTGATGTTTTAACTACATTAAGATATTGATTGTCAAGCTTCAAATGTGTCTAAATAACCTGTTTTTTTGTGTTTTTGCACATTTGAGATAGGCTGTTGATTTGCTTAATTAATTTAGTCTGAAAAGTTTGATACAGGTTTATAATGTTTTGTTAATATTTTATTCAACATTTTTGAGACCCCTATTGTATGAAAAAGGATAGTGTTCATAAATGGGGAGCAAATTATGAGTCGCAGCCCTTAAGGGGCATTTTATAAACAACTTCATTGCGCGGTGAACTACGACACCAGAGGGTTTTCAAGATTTCATGAAAATCAATTCAAATGATATTAGTAAATTAATTTAGTATAAATTAATATTGCATTCTCTCTCATTCAAAAGCTTCTGTTTGCTTGAACGAAATTTGTTTTGAACTGTGTTTGACAGACAGAAGAAAATGGAAGTGAAGTTTCCAAAAGAAGTTTTTTTCAGCCCTAAAAGTTGCTGATGAATAAAATAAGCCTGTTTTGAACAATTAAAAATATTAAAGCAAATGAGGTTTTATATCTTTTTTTAATCAATAATTTTAAAATTTGTATTTCATTTGCCAGGTGGCTGCCAAGTAAAAGAAATCTACAAAAAATTTTCATCATAGGCTAAAGAAACTTATTTAGTTGAGGGGTATTTATCATTGCATGACACCAAGTACATAACCAGCAGCGGTAATCACGAGCAATTTATATACATAAAAAAGGATGTATTCCTCTAGCTGGAAAGCACCTGTAGTTGTATCAATCAATTAAAGATATGTAATCCATATTTTACGGAAAAACAAATATTTTTTCATAGTAGTACTTTCATACTCTGGCAAACCTATATCAATACTTTGATACATATATAAAGGATTTAAAATGTTTGTTGACATTTATCCATTTGAAGAATAACAATACTCTTTAATAAAAAATGACTTGCATAAATTGTATGTGCACGTGTGTTAAGATATAAATAAAAATCTAAATATAGATACCTTTCATTTAAATAATTATTACAAGATTCTTTCAATTAATCTAAGCTAATACCTTGTTTATCCATCGTACAGAAATTAACATTTTAGTGAAACAAATCCTGTTGAATCTGATTCTTAATTATATAGATTAATATGCCTTTACACATTTCAGAATATTGTAATGTTTTTTCAATATTCTAAAAAAACAAAAAACACTTTTTTTTGTTTTCAGATTGAATTTTTTTTTTTTTAATTTAGCTCTGTCAAACCTGAATACTTGTTGCATCATTTAGTTGCATTTTAGTTTCCTTGAAAACTATTTCCCTGTTGACAAAGTTACACAGTGTTCGGTTTTCATTTAGGGATATACTGAAAAAAGACAATGGAAAGCAAATCCACCACCATAGTAATACAAATCTATATTTTTATTTTATTGACATAGCAAAGATTACAGATCCCATTTAACATTTTAAAGCCTAATAGGGTTTTATATCTCAAATAATTTTTCATCCACTCGGCTTCAAGTATTCTATATTCTAGGGTCTGATACAACATTCACAAATGTACAATTAATATTTGTATAGTGCTGTTATTTTTAAACTTATTTGTGTGTTTAAATACAGGGTTTCCACTTAAATAAGGGTCACCATCTCTTAACTTCAGAACGAAGGCAGCTATAGTCATGAAAGTAGTGTCATTATAAGTAAAAAGCAACTATGCACGCTATGCGATGAGCCTACATACCTGAACGAAAAACTCAAACTAACGTTCCTATCTCGAAAACGTCTAAAGGAGGGGGGGATATCAATTATAAAATTTGCAAGAACGTTATCAGTTATTACAAAAAAGACATCTTGTACGCATTAATACGAAGAACAGAACGCTTAAAATGCACATTTGATTCCTCGCGATATCCAAAATTCGACTTTACAAGAAAAAACAAACAGTTATCTTTGGTCACCTTTATTTTTCGGTGTTCAAGAGTCCTCTCTAGTCATCTATCATCATGCATTTAGGTCGCCTTGTTTGAGATTTCAATTTGCGCACGTTTGGCATGCATCTGGTGCGCTTCTTCGACAACAGTAATACGTCACCGAATTCCTACAATGTTGGCGGAAGTCACATACACCTGCTGTTTAAGTTGTCCATAGGTATAAAGTGCATAATTTGGTCATATTTTTCTCCTTTTTGCCCACGTTTTTTGTGACATCTAATTTCGAGGAAAACGCGAACAAACAAATATGCACTTTAAGCGTTCTATTGATGCTTCGTATTAATGTGTGTGCACGGTGCTATTTTTTATTCCATCGATAACGCTCTACTGGCTTTATAATTGATATTTCCCCTTTACACACTGTTTTCGAGATAGGAACGCTAATTCAGGGTTTTTTTTTTCCATCAGGTGGCGCTATGAACGGGCGCATCGCATAACGCCAGTCTTTTTTCACACTATTCCTAGACGCTACTTCCATAGCTGTCATCGTTCTGAAGTTAGAAGAGAGGTGAAACTTATTTAAGTGGGAATGTGTATATATTTTAAAATTTAATGAAGGAAACTCGATTTCTTTTCATTTACTTGACTTTTGTTTATTTTCATGGAGTGTTTCTTTGGATTTTCTCATGAGTCAAATAGCATTTTGGGACTATTCCCTCAAGCACTGAGATTCTTCAAATACACTTGACTTATTTTTTCCTGGTCATTTAAGAGTCCGAAGAACATTTTGTTCAGCCTTGACAAAATATGAATTTTGGACACCAATACTTTTTTTCTTTATTTTTAATCAAAAAAAATTTATTAAACCTAATCACTCAAAAATCGGTATCAAAGGTTAATACAGGATAATTAGAAGACTGAAACTGGCTGTTTAAACGTGTAGAGAAACAAAACAAAATATATAAAGAGACCAAATCACTATGTCGAATCTTTCAGAAATGGAGAATGAGTGATACAAAGGGGAATTTCTACCATACTAATAAAGATGAGAATGTAAAGTTGTATGTTTGATGGCAGTGCTCTATATGGCAGATCATTGGCTACAGGCTTCAACAGAATTTGGCAACCAATATAATTTGGAGGGGAAAATGTATACACTGGAAGTGTTTTTGAAATTTTAATAAAAATTTTAATTAATTAAAATTAAGTAAAATTTTGGCGTATTCCGTTGAAGTTTCAAAATTTTCTTTGAAGTTATTACTACATAATTTACGAATTCTTTTAAAATTATCATTCAAATGAAATTTTAAAAAAATCGTGCACTGTCAAATTGTTAATCGTTATTTTCGTTGTTAAGAGTCATGGTTAACAAAATTTGCCTTCTTTGGTACAGTATTAACAGCATTAACTCCAAAACAGATTTTCACTTTCCTGCAGATAGAGGTTATACTCCTTTTAAATACGTTTTCACTCGAGCTCATTGAATAAAGATTTTTTTTAATAAGTTTTCAATAAGAAATGATACTCCCTTACAGCTTCAAATTGACGTTCGTTCTCTTTAGAACTTGATAATGGAATTTCTATTTTGCTTAGGTTTCGAAAGGAGGACTTTTAATTCTTTTAGATTTGAAGTTAATTATGACGTTTAGTTCTTTTTACAGCATATTTTAAATATTTTTTCTTACTAGCATTTGGAAATTTGTTGTTTCATTTTTCAGGTTATTTCGAAGGTACCAAAATCCTCATATAATTCTTCATACATTAGCCATGATGAAGTAGATATTTTACATTTTTTTTCTCACCTAATAGATTTTTTTGGCCTCCTAAAATTTAGCCATGATTAAACATTTAATATTAAAATCATTATTTTAGAATATGCAGAAAATAAATAATTTATTTTCGTATAATTTCCAATTTTCATTAAATTCATATATTTCAGTTTTATCAAGCAACAAATGTAAAATTTTGAATAGTTATTCATTCATTAATACTTTAACGAAAGCGAGTAAAGCAAGATATTCTAAGCGATCAACTGGTTGCCGAGTGGCTAGTCAGGTAAATAAAGAAGAAATACGATCGAAGGGCTTCTTAGAAGCTTAGAACTTTTATCTTGCATGTGTATCAATTAAATTATTCGGATGTTTATGGCAATTGAGTTATAAATATTGCACTCCACTATACCACTTACAATTGCTAATTAGCACGTATTGCGGCTATGATTGAATTATTACGACAACGATTTGTAAAAGTTTATATTGGAGATTACTATTTGTATTTTATTCCTCTAATGTCCATTTTGGAACATTTTGCATCATTAGTTTCTTCATGTTCTGAATGCATTACTTCCAGGTTTGGCATTTTTATTATGACCAAGCTCAGAATGGATGCTTATTAAACAGTGTTCAGAATGTGTATATTTTTTCTCAAACTTTATACTACGAAATTAAAACTACATAGTGCTCATAATGAGTATACTTTTACCATACTTTCTAATATGTGCTAACAATACAGTTCTCAGAATGGATGTGCTTTAATTCTAATTTTCCGTTATATAGATAACCAAAATCAAGAGTATACTCAAGCATTTTGCTCTGGTTTAATAGTTACCTTCAGATTATTAGAAAATATCTGCATTTTCATCGGCAGACATAAAGTTCGAAAAGATATAAAACCACGCAATCTCAAAACCACAAAAGTCCCACTTTATTACTTAAATCGTATTTCTCCACTATTTGCGATCTTTATTTTGGATGACAAGGAAACTTTTATTATCCTAACATTTTATAGTATTTGACTATTAAATTGCACAAGAAAGAAGGTGGGAAAGAACAGAAGAAGAAAAAGAAGAAGAGGATAAATGATCAGGGATCAACGCAGAGACCAGATTTAACGATTGTCTTTCTTTCGTCATCTTTTAGATTCTAAAAATCTTCGCCATATTAATAACTGCTGCCGTAAACAAGAACACTTGCCGCATTCGGAGTTCATAAAGAAGTAAAACTACGCGAGCAATGCAG